>JAVJHY011841629.1:0-35592 GCA_035593235.1 Phascolosoma agassizii
TACCTTTTTATTTTCCCAGCTAAAAAACAACCTCTATGCATGCTTTTCTGCTAACTCAACGAAACAACTTCAGAAATCATAGTCGCAATTCTGATAAAAACAGGAGGAGATCAGGAGGTCTGAATCTTGAGAAATATCTTCCGTTCATCGGATGAAGAATGGCTGAGCGCTACGGCAAGGTTGCTACAAAGAAGCTAATCAAGGGCCTTCTCGATGTTCCTGCATGAGCACTCCAAATTCAAAGATCTGATTGAGACGATCGCCTTTGAGCGCTCTATTCCCACAGCCATTGTCGAAAAAGATTATTAGGTAATGCACGCCCTATGTGGTCTTACGGACTGTGGATTTACCTACTATTTTAAAGGTGGCACATCGCTTTCAAAAGGCTTCGACATCATCAAGCGTTTTTCGAATGGATTGTTGAAAACCTTCACATTGCTGGCCTTGCTGTCGAATCGCATGGCACAACGGAGAGTAAGTTTCGAAACTATGCAATTAAGCTCGATTACGACTCGCTCTTTCCACGCGATGAGATCATCAAGCGGCACGTACTCTTAGAGATAGGATTTGCGAAGGTTACGCCCAACGAAACAAAAGAGATATCATCCTGGACCTACGACCGCGCGGTTCAAGCAGAGATGTCCATTGACGACAATCGAGCGAAATTAGTCCCACTTTACAAGCCAGAATATACGTTGATCGAGAAGCTAGACGCGATAAACGGGAAGTAGTATCGCGGCGACAAACCACCCCGGGAATGGGTTCGACACTATTACGACGTCTACATGCTCCTTCAGCTTCCACGAGTTACATCATTCATCGGAAGTGAATCATACAAGGAGTACATGAGCGAACGCTTTAAAGATGAAGTAGGTATTCTTGCAAACTTTCCCGCGTTTAGATTGGAGGATGCCAATCGTTTTGCAGCTCTGAAGAAAGCCCACGAAGGAGAAAAAGGACTCTACTTCGAGCCTCAGCCGACTTTTGATGAGATTGCGCGAGTTCTTCGAGAATGGATACCGAAACTTCAGTTTGAAAGCTGACGTTCTCGTTTCACAACCCCAGTGTTCAGAATAGAAGTGCAACGCTGACCTCGCAGATGCATAGTAGTTATAAGTTAGAAGAAGCAAACAGATATCTAGCTGCTTTAAGTCACGCCTTTATTAATGAGTAACCCGGTTCTAAGATTAAAAAAGCAAAATTACCGTAAAATTCTTGCTCTGACTTTTCTAGGATTTCTCGCCAATTGTTAGAACGAGGTTTGTAATCTAAATCTGTAATGATAAACCTTATAACCTCTTCTATCGTAACTCTGCCTGTTGGAGTGTGAAGTTCTAAAAAATTAAAGGTCTTACCTGTTTTAAGATTCATACGCTGTAAAGGTATATGCAAATGATTGCGTGGATAGTTATTGTCAGGGTGTTTCTTTTTTGGATCTTTTTCAAACTCCCACCTGATTAATGGCTCCTTGTCGTTAGGATCTAGGTAAATACAATAGCGATACTCTAATGTTGTAAGTCGGTAATCGTTAGTATCAGGTCTTTTAATTGCTTTAACGTCTTGGTTAAGTTCCAGGTGTAAATTACCGTATTTAGACTCGAACGGCATAGTCCCTCTATTTCTACCTTTATGAAAACCTAATTTGCCATAAGAGTCACCTGCCAGTGTATCTGGTAAAACTTTAAAAAAAATAGAAGAAGGTAGGATATTCAACGTGAAAGATTTTAGTATTTCGTTGTAATTATCAAAACACTCATGTGGCGTCCTGCCAGTGATACGCATTAGGATTGAGTATTAGTCTTGAATGATTTCGTTTTCTCTGCCTACCCACTTAAGCCAATCCTCAAGTTGGTAGCGAATAACGCTATGTCCTAACTCGCCTTGCTTGTAAAGTTCGATAGCTTTCTGAAATGAGACGTGTAGGTGCTCCTGAGCATACTTCTCCGCCTCTAACCTCGCCTGTTCGCGAGTTAGTAGCCCACTACAAAACGGGTCATTTGAGTTATCACCTATTTGTTGATTTTCAAGTGCCATACTCTACTAGTATAGCACAATGTAGTAAAAATTGTAACAAAAATTGTTGTTTTACTCCGAATAAGCACATCAAATCACTTAATAAATGTGCAGATTTCGTACTATAATAGGAGTGTTAGGGTTCTGTATTTACCTTAACCCGAACTTCCTGGCTGAATTATGTAATAACCTCCTATGATCACTACCGAAAATGGCTAAATGGAATTCTCTCTACTGTCTACAGTTTTTTACTAACTAGTACCGCCTTACTAACTAGCAAAAAATTGTATGGTTTTGGCCTTATAACTCGTTGTAATCGAAAAAAGATTATTTAACCACAGAGTTCACGGGCGCGTTCGCGTTTAACCTCCCGCAGTTACGGAACTCTTACGATTCCTATGACGGATTTGGTGCCTTTGTTCGCTTTCACTCCTCAAGGTGTTGCTTTGCAAGATCCAGAGCGTGTACAATGTTATCATGAAAGTTTTGTTTACCTTTTGCTTTATTATATGCTTTCTGACTGCTTCTCAACTCTCGGCCACCGTCTACTATCTAGATAACAGCGCCAGTAATTGCAGTTCAGATACCTCCACTTACGATCCACTTACTAGAAACTGTGGCGCGGGCAAGCATAAAATGTTTAAAGCAATCCAAACGGCTGCTAATAGTGTCAACGCTGGTGATACGGTATATGTTAGAGCCGGCAAATACAAGGCAGTAGTGTTTAACGACGTTAAGGGAACGGCAAAAGCACCTATTGTCTTCATGACCTACTCCGGTGAAACCGCAACCCTGGACAAACATTTAGGCGGAGGAGATGGCCATAGGGTTATCACTGTTCGCACTGGTGGTTACCTTACGATTGATGGTTTTGAAATTACTAACTCTGACCCAATGATCGCAGGGGAGAAGATCTTCACATACGATCCTAACGATCCGGAGGATTTGAAAATCATAAAGATCCATAAAGCTGAGTCGGCAATCAAGTCAAGTACACCAAGCACTTTAACCCTTCCTCACCATGTTACAATTAAAAACAATGAAATACACCACCTATGGCGAATGGGAGTCGTGTGGTACGGAGATGACCTAAAGCTTCTAAATAACCGCATTCATCACCTCGGAGCATATGGAACCTATATTACTGGCAACAGACAGTTAATTAAAGGAAATCATAGTTATAAAAATGTAGCAATGGGAATTCGTGTTGGGAATTTCAGTAGGACTCTTGAAAACAGCGTCATTGAAAAAAATTACTTATACCAAAATGGTATCGGACCGATGTACTACCATCAGTCTAGTAATACGATACTTCGGGCGGGTGATGGCATCGTACTATGGGGTGGTCACAAGAACATCTTTAGAAACAACATCTCCTTCAATAATGGAGTGTATGGAGTCCGCATTCATGGGGATACGCCTACTAATAATAGTATTCTAAATAATACGGCTTACAACAATGGAAGTTATGGCTTTTTTATACACGATCAAGAGCAAAACATCCTGATAAACAATATCGCTTATAAAAACAATATGGGTTCTAGTATCTCGGAACAAGCTTATATTGGCTCAGACAATACTCATAATCACAATTTGTTTAATGCTAATCCGTATTTTTTGGATCCTAAGAACTCAGATTTTCATATCCAAGAAAACAGCCCCGCCATAGATACCGGCATCGCTACCTCTGAAATAACGGATGATATGGATAGAAATCCCCGCCCTCAAGGCAAGGGATACGATATTGGTGCCTACGAAGCTTTACCAAAAACCAGCACACCTAAAGGAATTGTCGACAATGGTGATGTTAAGACCAAATCTTCTGGTACTTGGCAAACCTCTTCAGGAGGTAACCACTATGGAATAGATTCTCTTTTTAGCAACGTATCTGGTGCAACGTATTCTTGGAGCTTGACCTTGGATAAACCTGGAATATATACGGCCTCAATGTGGTGGACTTACTTTCATAATCGTTCAAGTGAGGTACCGGTCAAAATATATGATGGAAATCAACTTGTCAAAACAATAACGGTTGATCAACTACAGAATACTGGCAAGTGGAATGAGCTAGCTGTCATAACTTTTAAAACGACAACCGCCAAGGTTACTATCAAAAGCGTTGGTCAAAGCAAAACTGTTAACGCAGATGCAATTAAAATTGAACTATCTCCAAACTCGGCCATTCTACCCAGTTCACCAACCAGCCTACATATTATTAACTAATCACGTATATAGTTCTCACAGTATGAAATTCCAGACCCCTAGGTCCAGGTAATTATTTCGGCGGCGATAGCGTGAATTGATACATTCACGCAGTACCTACCCGACTAAACGTCTTGACCAAGCCAGCGTTTTGTATAAGCAACTATTTCAGCCTTAATTTCAGCCTCGCTTCGCCCTAACAACTCTCGCATCTGCGCACCCAATTCGTTCAATAAATGCCCACCACCACCAGGCAGCAGAGCTAGTCCCAACCTGCGGCGCATAACATCTTCAATTGTATTTGCCTGCTCCTCGATAATTGCATATCGCATTTGTCCGACTAACACAGCACTCAAAACAGATGTACAAAAGGTGCAACAGCAATCATCTCGCATCAAATAGCTCGCACGCACTCCAAATCGATCTACGGCACGCCGAACTTCGAGCTCAACCTCCTGCTCATAACAAAGCTTGGCACTTACACCAGACGACTCTCCAAATTTAGACATGAAAAAATCAAGCAACTCTCGAACAAGAGACTCTTTTACTTGCTCCGACCAGCCGACCCCACCAGGTAATGGACGTGTTCTTGTTGACTTCCCACAAGCTCTATCTTCACCAGCACTGTCAAAATATTTATCTATTCTCTCCGAAGCCTCCTCTGCGGTAGCTCGTGAGTTAGTAAACTTTCCTCCAAGAAGTGCTATATATCCGCTAGTTTCAATCCACGAATGTGTGCGAGAAATATTACTCACACTCTTTTTAGAACCTCGAAAAATTCCGTTCCCTGCTGACATAACAAGAGTTCTAAGACCGCTGAATGTTTGGTACAAACTAGATGCATTTAAACCAGAATTTGGAAGGTCTCGCTCGAGAAAACCCAGCAATTCACTTACTTCATCCGAGGTTGCCAAAGGATCTTCAATGTTGGATTTTTCGTGGCAATCCGTAGTGCCAACAAGAGTAATCAGACCTTCCGGTGTATAGTACGGCCAAACAAAGTAATATCTCCCTTTGGTTCCTGTAGGTAAGATTAAACCAGCGAAACGCCAAGGAACGTTAAATAACAAATGACTTCCACGACTAAACACAACTTGAGGCAATTCTTTTCGACAAGTGTTTACATCGGCACTATCGACCAGCTCTTGTATCTGCGAAACCCAAGAACCAGCAGCATTCACCAAAAAACGAGCTTTGCTTTTATACTGCGCACCACTTAGTTCACAACACCATCGAACGTTCCAACTAAGCTGCCCTGCCCTTACAACCGACTTGTCTTCATCGGATCCAAATTCGCAATTTATTTCCCGAACCCTTGCATAATTAAGCGCGGTCGCACCAAGCGCCTTTGAATCAACAACATTTTCAACGGTAATCCGAGCATCATCCATCTGTGCATCGACATAGCGATATAATGTCGAAAACTTAAGCCCCATTTTTCGCAATTTACTTGCCTCGACAGACAAATTCGAGACAACGCTAGATTGCGATAGGGACTCAGAATGCACACCGTAAGTGAAAAACGAATAGTAGCGGGCTAATAAATCATAGAATGACAAGCCAATTTTTACTTGCCACGCCGGTCTAGTTAAGCCAGAGATAATTGGGAAAAAGAACTCTTGCATACTTGCTAGATGCGGCGCGTTCTTTATAATAAGTCCCCTTTCCCTAAGCGCCTCACCAACTAAACCAAAATCTCCCTGTTCAAGATAACGAACACCACCGTGAAGCATTTTCGAAGATCGAGAACTCGTCCCAAAGGCATAGTCTTTAGCTTCAAGAAGTAAAACCCTATACCCTTTAAGCGCAGCCTCACGACAAATAGTCACTCCGTGAATTCCACCACCAACAACTATGACATCAAAGCATCCGTCTTGAGCTGCTTTTACTTCACTTTTACGCTTCACTGTGGCAAGTGCTTTATGCATGGAAATGAGGATGAAATTTATTTTTGGGAAATTATTACTCTTCCAAAAGATTTAGCACATTTATAGCTTCAAGTCTCGAATGAGAATCAATTGCAATTGAAGTGTTGTTTACAATATCCACCTTTGCGCTTTGTGCGTGACTGCGCGCCTCATCCACATCCTTTAGCCTCGACTCTGCTGAAATGAGGTTTTCCCGAATGACTTCAGCTGTAGACATTCGACTCTTCAACATTCCAAGAGTATCCCCAATTGATGCCCTCAATTTACTCAAATCCTCTGAAAATTCGGTTACAACCTCGGAATCAGATTCTCCATTGTCGCTTGTCTTAGCTATCTTATCCAAAGAATCAAGTGCCATAGAGGAAAATGACACGGCATCGTTTAGGTCTCTAATAAGTTCGGTGAATTTACTTGAAGCACCACCACTAGCATCTCCTGCCTTTAGCTCGGAACCTACCTTAGCAATATCACTTCCCCTAGATTTGACACCGGAGCTAAGCTGCTTGAAACTTGCCCGAAGCGAGTCACTTTTTGTCTTGCTTACATCCCCGTGAGAAGCCTTATCAATTGCCCGAACCATCTTGCCACTCCTATAGCCAAGTCGATAACATTCCTAGTTCTTTAGTGATATATCGACCCTTTATCGCTATTCTCAACAATTGGCTGCGCTCATAACCGTTAAATGTCCAGGATATTTGGTCTAAATGAATGAAAAACCAGGGCCAATAGCAGAATAACACTGTAATTCCAGACAGTTACCATCAATCGTAGGTCACTACTCAATAAGTCCGGGAAGCCCACAACAGCGCATCATTATTTAACCACAGATTACACAGATTTACACAGAGAACTAATCTGTGTAAATCTGTGTAATCTGTGGTTAAATTTACAGCAGTTATGTTCCACCCGAAGTTATGGATATTTTCATCATACTTTCATTAAGCGCAAGATGACCAAGCCTATCTGGGAACCTTCTAACGAACAAATTACTGGCTCAAATATGACTGCTTTTATGAAAGCTGTCTCGGACGAGCATACACTGAGCATTGGCTCTTACACAGAACTATACGACTGGTCCATATCCAGTCCTGATAGATTCTGGGCCTCAGTTTGGGATTTTTGCGACATCAAAGCTAAAACTAAATGGGAGAATGTCTGCTCCCACACCAACCAGATGCAAAATGCTAAATGGTTTCAAGGCTCAAAACTAAACTTTGCAGAAAACTTGCTTCGCTACTCTAATTCCAAAGAAACGGCTAACAAAGAAGCTATTGTATTTCAATCTGAGAAAAATTGCAGAACGAGTATCACTTACACACAGCTGTACGAAGAAGTTAGCAAAGTAGCTCACCACCTAAGCTCAATAGGCATAAAATCAGGAGATCGAGTAGCGGGCTATATGCCGAATTTACCCGAAACGATAATCTCAATGTTGGCAGCAACTAGCTTGGGGGCTATTTGGTCGGCATGCTCACCAGACTTTGGTTTCAGAGCCGTAATGAATCGATTTAACCAAATAACACCCAAAGTATTAATTGCAGCCGATGGTTATTTTTACAATGGAAAAACTTTTGACTCAACCAATACAGTAGCTAAATTAGCAGAGCAAATACCCTCTATCGAACATGTCATTGTTGTTCCCTTCACAAACGACTCCCCAAGCATTACATCAATAAAAAACTCTTTTTCTTATACAGAGATTCGCAATCAATCAGCGAAGGAAATTAAATTTGTATACAATTCATTCAATCACCCACTGTACATACTGTATTCTTCGGGGACAACGGGTGTGCCAAAATGCATAGTTCACGGAGCTGGAGGCACTCTTATTCAACACTTAAAAGAACTTGTCCTACACACAAATTTATGCCGAGGTGAGAAGATATTCTACTACACGACATGTGGTTGGATGATGTGGCATTGGCTGGTCAGCAGTCTATCTGTAGGTGCAACAGTGTTACTATACGACGGTTCTCCTTTTTACCCAAATGGCAATGTCCTCTTTGACTTTGCACAAAAAGAAAAAATGACTATTTTTGGAACAAGTGCCAAGTATATCTCCGCTGTCGAGAAAGCAAGACTTGAACCTATAAAAAGCCACAACCTATCATCGTTAAGAACAATTCTTTCGACGGGAAGCCCCTTACTTCCTGAGAATTTTGATTTTGTGTATTCTAAAATTAAAAAAGACATTCAATTGTCTTCCATCTCTGGAGGCACTGATATCATATCGTGCTTCTGTCTAGGAAATCCAGTGTCCCCAGTATATCGTGGAGAAATTCAAACCCGAGGGCTTGGCATGAAGGTAGAAATATACGACGAAAATGGACAACCAGTTGTAGAACAATGCGGTGAACTCGTATGTACCAGGCCTTTCCCATCTATGCCGATTTCTTTCTGGAATGACCCTGATGGACAGAAATATAATAACGCATATTTTGACGTATACGAAAACTCCTGGTGTCACGGAGACTGGGCTAAATTAACTAAAAACAACGGAATGATAATATACGGCCGTTCCGATGCAGTTCTAAACCCAGGCGGGGTAAGAATTGGAACTTCCGAGATATACCAGGAGGTTGAGCAATTCGATGAGATAGTTGAAAGCCTTGCAATCGGACAAACCTGGCAAGATAGTGAGCGAATATTACTGTTTGTGAAGCTGCGTCCGGGAACAACTCTGAACACTAAATTAACAGATAAAATAAAATCAAACATACGAACGAACACGACAGCACGCCATGTTCCATCCAAAATAATCCAAGTGCCAGACATTCCAAGAACAATTAACGGAAAAATAGTAGAGCTAGCTGTAAAAAACATTATCCACGGAAGACCCGTAAGAAACGTCGACGCCTTATCAAACCCAGAAGTATTAGAGTTCTTTAAAAATTTGCCGGAACTAAACACCTAGGGCATTCCACCATGACCACAACCTACACTCTACCAAAGAATGTAATACTTCGCGAAGATGGTCCTCGAGAAGGCTTTCAAATACACAAAGGTGTGGTTTCAACCGAGAATAAAGTTAAACTCATTAATCAGTTGAGCGACACTGGAATTAAAAGTATCGAGGTAACCGCTTTTGTTCGCCCCAATCGTGTCCCTCAGCATGCAGATGCCGACCTCGTAGCACAACAGATTCAGAAGGTAACAGGTGTCAGGTATAGAGCACTTTACTTAAACGAACGTGGATTAGAACGAGCATTAACACACAATAAACTCTCCGTTGAAGGCTATATTCTAATTGCAGCAAGCGAATCATTTCTCAAAAAAAACAACAATCTAACCCTCGATGAAGCCATTTGCGGCATAGACAAATGGCTCGAACTTTTTTTCTCACATAAGCTTAAGCTAGAACGTATTATGTTATCAACAGCCTTCGGAGACACAGACGAAGGTTATATAAACAGTAAGAAAGTCATAGATATATGTAGACGCGCAATAACAAAAATCCAAGAAAAAGGTGAGACACTCGAGGAAATCACGTTTGCTGACACCACAGGATTTGCAAATCCTGAATCGGTCAAACGACTGGTAACTACTTTCAAAGACACATGGCCTGATATTGAGGTAGGCTTGCACATTCACGACACGCGAGGAATGGGAATTGCTAATGTATACGCTGGCCTTCAGTGCGGTGTAACTCGCTTTGACTGTTCCGTCGCCGGCCTAGGTGGTTGCCCGTTTACAAAAAGTTCTGCGGGAAATGTTCCCACTGAAGATGTTGCTTTTCTGTGCAAAAGCTTAGGTATCGAGACCGGTATTAACCTGGAAGCCTATATAGAATGCGCAAAGTTTGCCGAGTCCTTGGTTGGAAAGCATTTACCGGGAAAACTAAAGGATGCTGGTATTCCTTAGGACCTGTCCATAAATAACTTGCACATTTAGCATCTCATTTTTAGGCTATCTTTGAATTTTCTTCCTTCTCAAAGTCCCTGGCGCAGTCAACCAGCCAGTGATCGCTAATAAAAGTTCTACGGAACAAAACACTGCCAAATTAATAGCGATGTTTTCCGTAAAACCGTAGTTATGAAGACCAACGTTTAATAGATTCACTCCAAACCACGCAAGCGCAACAACAACGTTAGTAACAACAAGTCCTACGGCAAAACCTGTTCCCTTAATTATTCCCGAGATACGGCCATGGACTAATGCGAGCAACCATAAGGTGATGAGTAATGCACCGTTTTCCTTAGGGTCCCATCCCCAAAAACGGCCCCACGACTGGTCTGCCCAAATTCCACCGAGAATAGTACCTAAAGTTGTAAAGAATAATGCAACCAGAGCCCACGCGACCATATTTCTATACAACTCTCGCAAATTATTTTTGTCTTCTTTTTTGATATTCTGAAGAAACAAGTAGATATGTCCTAAAATTCCAGCGACAAGGGCCGTGCCATATCCTATTGTTATAGTTACAACATGCGTAGCTAACCAAAAATTAGAATCCAAAACAGCAACGAGCATTCCCATCGTATCCCCATCGGCTGCATAACTAAAACCAATAAAATGCAATATTGAACCAAGAGTAGCCGCAGAAAAGATCCCAACAGAATTCCTTCTTCTGTTCTCAAGAAGAATACATCCAATAACGGTGATTAAGCCGACAAAAATAATCGATTCGTACAGATTAGAAACTGGAGGACGCCCCGTTATCATCATTCTTAAGAGCATGCCAGCAGTATGAAATAGTGCTCCCAAAGATAGAACAAGGAAGCTTCCTTTCCTCAATACAGACTTGAATACAGACTTGTAAAACAGCCAACTAATCATCAATAGCAAAAACGAACCCAAATAACAGTAGAGGCTTTTATAAAATAAATCTGCCTTATTATAGAAGACCTCAGTACTAATAGTGCGGTTATTTGAGACTACCTGATTATAACGCTCTAAATGATGTGCTGCGCTTGAGTCATCGACATAAAGTGCCGTAAGTGATTTGCTCAGCAAACCCAAAAGTGTAGTTTGTCTGATATTCAGCTGACGTCCATCCATCAGCTCAGAAGGGCTCAACCATTTATTTTCTTCTGGACCTCCAAGCGGTGGGATGATGGTGAGAATTGGTGAAGATTGTTCAGTAAGTTTGTTGTTGAGCTTCTTAACTAACTCTATTAACGCTCTATCTGATTCGCTCAATCCTTTCTTCTCAGCATGGTTAAGGGCGAGTATTTTTTGCTGTATAATTGCACTTGTTCGCACGAAGTGGAAATAATTTGTCGGCGTTCCGGCAGTAAGCCCAAGGTCCTTTGCCAGCACTTTATCCTCGACAACGATATCAGGGACGAGAGCCGATAATGAACGACTAATTTCCAAGAAAGTAAGTGTTTTTAAATATAGTTCTACCAGTTGATTTTCAACACTTGTCCTATCTTCTCGTTTCTTGGAGTGAAGAGTGTGTAACGTAGCTCGCATTCCCCGCATCGGATTACTAAGCTCGTTAAACGAATATAAGTGCCCCTCGCGCGCAGGTACACCAAGTGCGGACAGGACCTCTCGATTTCTTACACGAAATATAAACTCTTCATAAGCTTCTTCAGGCTTTAGTAAGGTATCTAACAGCCACTGACTCGCACTTCGCCCTTTAATAGAAGAGCGTTCGTAAAACAATAATAAATTTGCACGGGCGTAAGTATCTAATGCTTTTAATCGCCCTCCATGCTGAATTACAATTTTTTCGAACTGGTTAATCTCCGTATTGTTGTTTTTTAAAAACATTGGAGCCAATAGTACACAACTAACAACCATTAATACTGCAACGGAAAGAGCTATTGTTTTTGTTCGAGAAAGTGTTGAAAGCGGTGTCATTATTTATGCTTCCTCGTGCTTTCGTATTAAATGTGGAAGCTGGATTAACAAGTGAACAAGAAGGCCAATGCAAATAACAATACTCGACACATAAGGAAACAAACGACCTGCATTCTTTACCACTGCCAAAATTGTAGTATCGCGAGTGTCCTCCTCAATAAATGATGCCTGATAGAAAGTATAACCCTTGTGCCGAAGTGGCTCATTCATAACAATATCAACTTTACGCTTCGCGCCATCGTCTAAAACTTGAACAATTGACTGGTAACTTTTTGCTTTCTGCGTTCCAGGGTAGAATACTTGGCTAAAATCTAAAAGCTCAATTGAAAAAGGCAACAAATGCCTTTTATGTCGCAGGGTCACAACAAATGACTGTTTTCCCAAAAGAATTGTTTGAGAAACTGGCATGTATTCATATATGAGATATACGCCATCAGACTGTTCACCCGAACCATCGACTTTAAACATTGCACCAGCACGATTTTGCTCATCTTGCGAATTAAATGGTAGTTCTCTAAGAATAAATCTCTTAGCAGCACCTTTGAGTGATGAGACAGAAACCCCAGGGTCAGAGGATGGCTCTCGACTAACCACTTCAGAATTCTTAAAAAACTTCAGTAAGGTAATACTTCCAGTAAAAGCGCTATCTTTGATAACAGTATTAGGTTCTAAATACTTATCAGAAAAGGCTATTACGTCATCATAATCCTTATTCGAAGTATTGATTAACGCGAGCTCAAGTTCATGGTAGTCCTCGAAAAAATTTGAACTTCCTTTCTCGGGTATAATCATTCCACCTTCTTTAGAAAAATACGCGGTAAGAAATCCTCCTAGAAGAAGGCACAACACACCGTAATGTGAAATAAGAGTGCCTGTTTGCTTAATTTTCAGTGGACTGGCAAAGCAAAGTTTACAAAGCAAATTAATGAACATCAGTGTCATAGCAAGTCGCCCTCCTGGTAGAGGAAGCACACCAAACCAAATCAACCAAGACGAAAAATATTTTTCTTGCGCAAGATATAAGCCTATTGAACTCTGAGCGATAGTTCCAACTAGAAGCAACACACAAAGCCACAAAGTACAATAATAAAAAATCTTTGGGGAACAAAAAAATAGTTTAAGCCGAGCAATAGCCATATATCTTACTTTGGTATCCTTTCATGTCAGTGCTGCTTGTCCATAGCGACATCTTCGGCAAATTCGATTGACCGACAAAAGTTTAGAAACGAAGATTCTAACGACACTATGCTATCGGAGCTGCTATCGGAGCTATCGAAAGGTGCAACTAATTTCACAAACAAAACGAAATCATCTTTCTCAAAGATAGAAGCAAGAATTGCATTAGTTCCCGTAGATGGGTTAACTATTTTGAAGTAGCTGAATTGTCCAATTCCAGCTTCGAACTGCTGCACTAACTCGCTAACCTCTTTATCTGTTTGCGGGGGAAGATTAATCTGCGCTCGCCAGCGATTTACATTGGCAACAATCCCACCTGCCTGACCATCAAGACGAACCAATGAGACATCAGCAAGTTGACCATCGGCAAAAGGAACACTGAAACTAGCAAGTCGCATTGACGATGCTGGCTGCTCGTGCCAACTGCTAGGCTTTTGCCATATGAAATTAGATGCGACCGAAGATATGGAAGCCGAAGGTTTACTTTTGGGCACCCTATAACGCACAACCGAAGGCTCGCTCTCACATGAGCTTAAACACACTAAGAGCAGCGAAACTAAAAGTATTTGGGGGATATGCAACTTTCTTATCAAGAAACAACTATCAAAAACCCTACTCATGAAGCTCTTTCCATTTCTGCAACAAATCATATCCACGCTGTTTCTGTTCTTCGTTTTCAGCTTTCTCTATGTACGTATTCATATCCTCTAGTGCAGCATCAAAATTTTTCAGCTTAACCCAAATCGTCGCTCTGTTAAAGTATGCCGCTGCAAAATCAGGCTTACGCTCGATAACAATATTTAGTTCACTTAACGCCTGTTCATGCTTTTCTTGTGCATAATGAATTGACGCTCGATGAAAATATGCATTTACATGCTTTGGTTCTAAAGAAAGAATTTTAGAAATATCGCCAAGAGCCTCATCAAATCGATCCAGTCGTCGATACAACACCACTCGCCTCATAAGAAGCTCCACATTGTCCACGGAATAACTCATAGCCCTTTCGATATCTTCAAGCGCAAGACTGGTATTGTTAAGTGCTGCGTGTGCGTCAGCACGGGCAATGATATAATCAGTTCTATTTGGGTCCGATGCTATTGCCTGATTCAGATACATAAGAGCGTCTTCAAATTTTCCTTTCGAAATCAAACTAACCCCTTGTTCGTAGGGATTACGTTCTTCGTTACTATCCACTTCTACAGACGGTTTGATTGTCATTCGTCGAGTCTGCATATCTTGGTACATGTCCAGGCAAAGCACGAGGCCCGCGAGAACAATCAATGCGTGAAAAGCTAACGTTGGTTTAATCATAAAAAAGGAGGCTTGCGAAGGTGGCTAAGTAAGACGCCCCTTGGTCAGTAGACAATCCACCAGTATTTTCGAAAGGACAGTTCGCTTAGCAAGCTCCCATAGAATCGTGCCGAAAGTTGCGTCGTTTTTGCATGATAAATAAAAACCCTAGGGCTAACGCAAAGAGCACCAAAGTAGCTGGCTCAGGAACTGGTTCACCCCTAACGACAACAATCAAATCATTGTAATCAAAATCTGAACCGCTGATACCCATTTCTGGCTTTTGAACTCCTGGCTTGAGGTCTTCAATAAAGAGTACCAAATCGCCGATCATTAGGTCAAATGTTATAGCTCCAGAAAATCCGTGTAAATTTGATATGGGAACATTGAGTGTACCAGCCTGAGTAACCCACGAACCGAGCATTTGGGTAGCACCGCCATCATTCTTGGCATCCTTACTCAGAAGAGTCCCCTCTGAGTTGCGCAATGCAAATGTCAATTCCTCATTGCCCCCCTGGGTGTAACTACCTATTGAACCAGGATTGTCATCGTGGTTCAATACTGACATGAAATTGTCACTTGAGTCGACAAGTCCAAAACTATTGGACATCGCTGGCATATAGCCGTCAAAACATGCAAGCTCACCTAAATTATGAAACTCTAAATTCTGCCCCTGGTCACCACCACCGGTAAAAGAATTTACCTCTAATAACTCACTACCGGTAAATGGGTCGAAATGCTGAAATAGGTTATCGTTGCCAACTGGAGAAAAGTTCTGCCCATCGAAGCTACTTCCTCCTAACGAAAAATTTTGTCGAACCGTCGTTGAGTTCTCAAGCGAAACAGCAAAAAGACTTTGAGGACAAATCAGAAATAAAAAAACAACAAGTGAAAACTTAAACAAGTTCATTTTGAATATTGCTGAACTGCACATGATATACACTTTCCCTGCTCTGGCCACATGACCGGTACTATTCATTATACAAAGCATATCGACTGCCCGGTCGTAGTAGACCATGAATTAACATAATAAGTCCACAACTCTTCGCTGCTAAATCCTCAGATATCGCACAAAACAGATGTCTGTTTATTATTACCCACATAAGGCTTTCCGCAATACGCATAACGTGTAAAATGACTCTTTTGAATATGCTTCTTTAAGAAGATCGATTCCCTGGATACATACGACTACTATAATAGGATTTCGTGACTGAACAAATATCATCCCGCAACGATTCATCGATTAGGCTCAATTTTCGGGAAAAGCTCTGTTACGGACTGGGAGATATAAGCAACGGCCTTGCCACATCCTCAGTTATCTTGTGGTTCCTAATTTATTTAACTGATGTTGCTGGACTGTC
This sequence comes from Phascolosoma agassizii, assembly GCA_035593235.1. NCBI lineage: Eukaryota > Metazoa > Annelida > Sipuncula > Phascolosomatiformes > Phascolosomatidae > Phascolosoma > Phascolosoma agassizii. The sequence continues at coordinate 15,779 of JAVJHY011841629.1, forward strand.
TCCAAAATACGCTGGAATCGCAATGATGATTGGGCGTGGGTGGGACGCTGTAACCGATCCACTGATGGGCTGGATTACGGATCACACCAATTCGCGTTGGGGCAAACGCAGACCATATCTTCTTTTCGGCGCTATCCCTTATGCACTGTCTTTCTTTGCGCTATGGGTGGTCCCCGAGTTTGACAGTGAAGTACTCGTTTTTGCTTACGTAACTGTCACGCTATTAATCTTTAATACCTGCCTAACGGTTGTGTTCGTACCATACACAACACTCACGGCTGCGATCACTAATGACTATGACGAAAGAACTTCCCTTACTGGGTTTCGTATAACATCTGCACAGGCGGCATTCTGCGCCGGAGCTGCTATCCCCAGCGCACTTGTGGTATGGGTGACTTCTGAAAATGGGGACCTCTTTCTCTCTAGAATGGGAGTTAAGGAACTTTTCGGAACCTGGGCGACCACGCCACGAGCAGGTTACTTAATAGTGGCAGCCATTTTTGCGGTTATGATGGTTGCGGCAATACTTATAACTTTCTTCGGTACAAAAGAGCGCGATATTGACACGGCAGGTTCGAGTTCGCGCGCTACGCCAACTCCACTAAGTTATGCTTCATCAATACTCGACGAGCTACAAGGCAATAGGCCATTTCGCGTATCAGTTAGTTTGATTCTACTTACTAACTGCGCAGCATCCTTAATGGCTATAAATTTACCGTATTATCTGCAGTACGTTTTGTATATGAAAGCCAATCAAACAGGAATTGTTACAACACTGTTTATCACAGCGACTTGTAGCGTACCTATCTGGGCAATCATCACAAAAAAGTTTGGAAAAGCAGAAACCTACAAAGTTGCAATGTTACTGTATGCCATTGTTCTTTTCATCCTGCCATTGATAGACAGAGGCGAGGTTCACAATGCTTACAGCATCGCAGCGGCTATTGGGTTCTTCTATGCAGCAGCATTGATGATTCCTTGGGCAATCATTCCAGACGTAGTAGAGTACGATGAACTCAAAACTGGCCACCGCAGAGAAGGATTATTCTATGGTGGTACAACTTTTAGTTACAAACTCGCAACAGCCTTGGCTATCTTTGCATCTGGTTGGTTTTTAGAATGGATTGGATATGTAGCCAAGGCCGAACAAGAAGCTTCCGTGATTACCGGAATAAAACTCATCATTGGACCAGCTCCAGCTCTTATCCTTATTTTAGGCGCATACATCGCAACCAAGTACCCTCTATCGGCAGAAAAACACGCCAGAATAGTCGAGGAATTGGCCGAAAGAAACAGTAAGCGTTCACAGGTGTGAAAAATCTCATCAAATCGTTTACTTACGCCGACAAGGTGTATGTTCTCAATAACCTCGGGTGAAACATAACTTCTGTAAATTTAACCACAGATTTTCACAGAGAACTAATCTGTGAAAATCTGTGTAATCTGTGGTTAAACAATGATGCGCTGTTGCTGGCTTCCCGGAGTTATTGAGAACATACGACAAGGTTTTGGCGATTCGATTCGTATAGCGTGACCACTACACCCCAAACGCTACGACTTCAACGAATCAATAGTCAATCCATGCTTCTTTAGTGTAGCCGAAAGTCCAACCTTGTCGATTGTCCTAAGTAGCCGACTCGAAATACGAAGCCTAAACCATTGCCCTGTTTCCGAATCATAGATTCGCTTTCGCTGAAGATTTGCACTAAAAACTTTTTTTCGCCTGTTATTAGCATGGCTCACGTTATTACCACGTAGAGCTTTTTTCCCAGAAATCTGACATTCTTTTGCCATTGCTCACAATCCTATTATATCAACCGCCAACCGCAGCTTTGATTTCTGCTTCTGACTCTTGTTTATTACCATTAGTGGCAGCCAAAATCTCCTCACTATCACCAATTCCTACACTGGTAAGAATCAAAGACTTCACTCTCTCGCGGACTTCTTGATTCTCCTCAAGAAATTTCTTTGCATTTTCACGGCCTTGGCCAATTCGTTCTCCATCAAAGCCATACCACGCGCCACTTTTATCAATAATACCATGACTAACACCAAGGTCAATTAACTCACCGACCTGGCTGATACCTTTCTTATAAATAATGTCAAATTCTGCCTCTCGAAATGGGGGCGCAATCTTGTTTTTTACTATTTTAACTCTAGTCCGGTTACCAACAACCTCATCTTTGTCCTTTATTGCACCAATGCGCCGAATATCCATGCGAACAGAGGAGTAAAACTTCAGCGCATTTCCACCGGTAGTTGTCTCAGGAGATCCAAACATTACGCCTATTTTCATGCGGATTTGGTTAATGAACACCACCGTTGTATTCGTCTTGGACAGCGCGGCCGTTAACTTTCTCATAGCCTTACTCATCAGCCTTGCCTGTAAACCCGGCTGAGAACTCCCCATGTCTCCATCTAACTCCGCCTGAGGCACGAGAGCAGCTACCGAGTCAATTACTACTAAATCAACAGCTTGAGAACGAACAAGGGTTTCAGCAATTTCAAGAGCTTGCTCTCCAGAGTCTGGTTGACTAATCAGCAACTTACTTACATCAACTCCTAAATTTTGCGCGTATCCCAAATCCAATGCATGCTCAGCATCAACGAACACCACAGTCCCACCTTTTTTTTGGCACTCAGCGGTGAGGTGAAGGGTCAATGTTGTCTTTCCTGATGATTCAGGCCCGTAAATCTCCACGACACGTCCTTGAGGAACTCCCCCTATACCTAATGCAATATCAAGCCCCATACTTCCTGTTGAGATCGATTTGATTTTGGCAGATTGAGAATTATCATCCATACTCATGATGGCGCCCTTGCCGTAATTCTTCTCTATAGATGCAATGGCAGCCGTAATCGCGCGCTCACGCTCAACGTCAATCTTGCTCAACTTCGGTGACTGGTTGTTTTTACTGGTCATATTTCCCACCTAACTCCACATTGTTATTACAAACATACAAATAAAATCGAATTTCGAAATCTATAATTATCTATAGTTCTCGCATTAATCCTACCATTCGCCCCTGGATATCAACTTTATCCACGGTAATCGGCTTGTGCTTTGGATTTTGCGGAAGCAATACAATCTTACCCCTTAGCCTTCTGAAAGTTTTCAAAGTAGCACTACCATCCTCAAGTAGCGCTACAACAATTTGTCCATTCTCGGCAACCTCCTGCTTGCGAACAATGATAATGTCTCCATCCATAATATGAGCATCAATCATTGAATCGCCTGTCACTTGCAAACAGTATATTTCATGCTGCCCTCCCAAAAACTGCGACGGCACCTCAACTGTCACACTTCGATCCTCAATTGCATCAATCGGCGCTCCGGCAGCTATCAATCCAACAAGTGGGACAGAAAGTGGGTTCTGCTGTACTGCTAGCTCCTCGTATTCAATAATAGTAATCGAACCATCATCGCCTCGCCTCACAAATCCCTTGCTCTCCAACCGACTGAGATGAAAATGAGCCGTCGATGGAGAACGCACCCCAATATGCTGAGCTATGTCCTTCAAAGTAGGCCCATAACCATTGTCGGCTATATACGCTCGAAGGTACTCTAAAGTTCGGCGCTGAACAGGCGCAAGCGAATAACTAGTAAATTCATCGGACACAGATCGGCAATTGCGCATATTAACACCACATGATGTAAACATAACCCTAAGGTTAAGTGTTATTCTAAATAGTCTTGCTTAATTTTACTGCAACATTCGGAGCACCACGCACCGATACGAGGAACATAGCATATACAAATTTTATAGAAAAGGGTAAATCGCAATGAGCACCTCATTAGTAGAAAGACAAGACCAGACAGGCGGTGTGGTGGTTATCACACTAAACGATCCACCTACCCGCAACGCAATGAGCGAGCAAATGGCATCGGAGTTTCTGCAGCAAATCACTAGGCTCAGATCCGACGAGACGGCAAGAGTCGTCATAATACGAGGTGCTGGAAAAGCCTTTTCCGGGGGGGGGCACCTCGAAATGCTACTTAAGAAAACAAAGCTATCTCAGGAATCAAATCGCGAGTTAATGGAGACTTTCTACAACCAATTTCTCTCTATTACCAAACTAGAAGTCCCCGTGATTGCCGCCATAAATGGGCACGCAGTTGGAGCAGGTTTATGCCTAGCACTTGGCTGCGACATCCGCATTGCGGTAAAGGGCGCAAAGTTAGGTTTTAATTTTGTCCGTCTCGGCTTGCATCCAGGCATGGGTGTAACACACCTACTACCAAGGTTAATTGGAGCTGGTAATGCCGCCGAGTTGCTGTATACAGGCAAGATTATAGACACTGATTTTGGCGCGCGCATAGGTTTAATTAACCACGCGCTTGAAAAGACGGACTTCGAATCCTTTGTTGCCGAAACGGCGGCATCGATCGCTAAAGCTGGCCCTCAGGCAATACGAGAACTAAAACTTAGCTTAAGAATGAACATATCGCTCTCACTAGCCGACAGCTTAAGACGAGAAGCAGAGTGCCAGGCAAAAAACTACACGAGTGAAGAATTCTTAGAGGGCATTACAGCCGCTAAAGAAAAAAGAGCCCCTGTCTTTGTACGCGCTCAGGGAAAGTAAAAAAGTGGGCGAATTCAGTTGGAACGCTCAAACTTTCCGCAGTAAGAAACCAACCGAGATCGCGCTAAATACAAGCACAAACTCGCTTACGAGAAATTCACGCCATAGTCCATAGTGCGAAGCAACAAACAATAACCTAACGCTAATGGCAAAAAGAACTAGTCCAATGATAGTATAAAGCTTTCGATTCGACATCCCTATCCTTACAGGCTGTTGATAACATTTACTCACTAAAGGTAAATTTTCCTTGACAAAAAGGCAACTTACCGGTTAGAACTTTAATGCGTTTAAACGCAAAGTTACTTAAAGTAACTTGACGTAATGACATCCCTAGCAGTGGTAAGCGCAGAGTGGTAATATGAGTAACAGGTCACTCAACAACAATCGACCCAAGAAGTATACTTGCTTGGACGAGACTGTATGGCGCTTACCGACAGAGGGATGTTTTTTTTGTACAACTGCTTGCACAAAAAGGGGCTAGTAGCATATGTCCATTGCCAGAGTTCGAACGGGAAGTGAAGGTGAAGATGAGAGTTCCATTCCTTACAGCGTAAAGCCCGAGCGAAACTTACTATCGGCAGTGCTAGCAAGGGCAATCTGCGATGCCTTTGGCTCAGCTCAATGTGACCGACACGTGGTTAGAAGCGCACGCCAGTGGTTATTTGGAAAGCTATCACCAACTCTCGCATTTAGCTTTGCATGGGTTGCTCAGCACCTTGACCTAGATCCAGCAGCACTACAAACCACACTACGCGGATACGACAGTAACCCAGAAATGATTCAAGAAAGGCTAAGCCTTCTGCGCTAGTGCGCTAGATAGAATCCGACAATAATCCCTAGCATTACGTGAGATTTGGCGGCAAAACTAGGCCGCCAACCCATTAACCGCCACAAAGCTGCGCTTTTCTAGCGATTTGATTTGCAAATTATTGTAAATCAAGTTAATTTCGCACGGCTGCGAGCGGGGTTTTATTGAGCAGCCTGACATCCAGTAGGATGTTACTCGTCGAGTTAACATTAGAATAGAGTTACGTAATTAATAATGAGCAAGATTTTTGTTGGTAATTTTTCGTTTTCAGTAGATAGCGATAAGCTGAAAGAATTTTTTAGTCCAGTCGGCACGGTCGTTTCAGCTAAAGTAATGACCGAGGGCGAGGGAGGACGTTCGAGAGGCTTCGGCTTTGTCGAAATGTCTTCTGCTGAAGAGGCGCAAAAAGCAATCAGCGAATTAAACGGCGTTGCGTGGGAAGGCAGACAAATCAAAGTCAGTGAAGACCGAGGCCCAAGGCGACAGCAGCAGGGCGGCAGACCACCACACTCCTCTGGTGGCAGAGATTCAGGAAGTCGCTTTCAGGGTAGTAGTGGCGGAGGTTCCAGAGACAGAGGGGGCAACAACAAGGGCGGTGGATACCAAGATCGCTCCTCATATGCGCCAGTGGGATACTTCAGAGCTCAACCTCTGGACATGGGAGTTCGACGGCGTCGAAAAATAGACCCATTTCTCGAAGATCCAAAACTGGTTGTCGACTACAAGGACCCAAGACTACTGACACGTTTTCTTAGCGAACGAGGTAAGATTCTACCACGTCGAATGACTGGACTAACAGCAGCCAACCAACGCCAAGTTACTCGAGCCATAAAAAGAGCACAGCACCTGGCGTTACTTTCATTTACTGAAGCATAAAGCATTTGGGGGCAAAATGCCCCCAAACTTAAAAACAACTTCTCCACACGCGACACAACACCTTATGAGCGAGCCGGGTATTGTCGACCTCACAACTGATGCTCAAGGCACCCAAAGTGCGCGTGCAGTTGATGATTTCCTGCACGCGGTAGAGACATTCAATGAATTTGGAGCCTCTACTATAATAAAAGAGCAAAGCATTCCGACTTCCAGCATTCCAGTAAAATACTTCATAAACGAATTTTGGACCTCTAAACAGAGAGCTTCCTCGAGTCTGCACGAAATTTCTTACCGCGCGTGCTTCAAGGCACAACTTCCTAGGTTTTTTGTTGAGCGACTGAGTAGCGCTTTTGACATCATTTACGATCCGTTTATGGGCAGAGGAACGACTCTACTAGAAGCAGCGCTACTGAAAAGACGTGCTTATGGCTGTGACATCAACCCCCTTAGTAAAATACTAATAGAGCCTAGATTCACCCCCCTCACCGTACCAGAAACAGAAAAAGCGTGTGAATCCTTAAACTTCGCCGAAGGCACTGCAAACGAACCGCGGGACTTACTCCACTTTTTTCATCCAAAAACCTTAAATGAACTAATAAAACTAAAGGAACTGTTCCTAGAAGACACTACTAGCGAAGCAACTAAGTGGCTTAGAATGATTGCCACCAATAGACTGACGGGACATTCCCCTGGATTTTTCTCTGTCTATTCATTGCCCCCAAACCAAGCGGTCTCGGCGCAGTCTCAAGAGCGTATCAATATCAAACGTAATCAAACTCCTGAATACAGAGACGTAGTAAAACTCATCAAGCGCAAATCAAAATCTCTCACGAAATCCTTAACAAATGAGCAATTCGATACTCTTAGGTCGATAAGTTCAGAGTGCCTGCTACTAACAGGCTCATCGGACCAAACACCAGAGATTCAAAGCAACTCTGTTCAACTCGTAGTAACTTCTCCGCCTTTTCTTGATATCGTAAACTACACTACCGACAACTGGCTGCGCTGTTGGTTTAATGGATTTGATGCATCTAGCGTTCCAATTTGGCAATTGAGAAAACTTGAAAAGTGGCAAGAGAAAATGCAATTAGTGTTTAATGAACTCTTCCGTATCGTTAAGCCAGATGGGTATGTAGCTTTTGAAGTTGGCGAAGTGCGAAATGGCAAAGTGAAGCTTGAAGAATCAGTAATTCCGCTCGGCATTGAAGCTGGCTTTTCGCTTGTATGTGTAGTCATAAATCAACAAGAGTTTACAAAAACCTCTCACTGCTGGGGAGTTGACAACCTAAACAAAGGCACAAACACCAATCGCATTGTTGTCTTTAGGAAACATTAGCGAGGTTCATCTGAGTTTACCGCACATCAAAAAGGCCGAGTTTTAGAGAGCGAACAAAGTGTTTTAGAAAAGCCCTTCCTCTCACACTCGTACCGTGCAAATCAACTCGCGGAGAATAGATACATATTCCAAACCTACCTGGCACAACTGCAGCAAGAGCTCCTGAGATACCACTTTTTGCGGGAACCCCTATTTCATAGGCGAAACGACCTGAATTATCGTGTATGCCACTCATAAACATCGTACTGAGAACATGTCTAGCGTGCTTGGGATCGAGTAATTGTTTTGCCGACACAGGACTCCTTCCACCCGCGGCAAGCACAGCCGCCATGCGAGATAGCTCTTGGCAGGTCAATTGAATGGAGCATTGCTGAAAATAAAGCTCAAGTGCCGCATCAACATCCTCAATGATATCAAGACTGCGGAGCAAATGCGCAATTGCTCGATTGCGATATCCAGCTCGCTCTTCGGAACGCAAAAGAGCGCTATCTAATTCTAGAGTGTCAACTCCAGCTAACTCGAAGAGCCAATTGAGTAACACCTTAAGCCGCGAACTCGCATCTGCCCCTGGAATAAGCGAAGCAATCGTAATAGCCCCTGCATTGTTTAGAGGATTAAAGGGTCGAAGCGTAACTGGATCAAAAACAATTGCATCAAAGGGATTGCCAGAAGGCTCAACTCCAACTTTCTCGTGAACTAAGTCTGTGCCCAAACGCGAGAGCGCAAAAGCGTAAGTAAATGGGTTTGCAACCGATTGTAACGCAAATTTTACTTTAGCATCTCCAACAACAACCACTTGCCCATCGACAAAACAGACAGCCGCACCAAAAAGTTCAGGGTTAACACTAGCGAGCTCTGGTGCATAAGAAGCAAGAGCCCCTCCGGTTTCCTTTCGCGACTTTTCGAAAGCCTCACGCAAAGCAGCTTCTATCGACGCAACAGACGTCGTTTGACTACTTTTGTCGTGAATATTTCGAATAGACTGAAACATGTGAAAATCTAAAGAGTCAGATAGCTCACGCAATACCGAAACTCCGCGAACGCTATTGCCCACCTTGTCGAGTCGTGGTGAATATATCGCAATTGCCGCTCTTTTCGGTATCACAGCAACAATACCACCGGAGACACCACTTTTAGCTGGAATACCCACATCAAAGGCAAATTGTCCTGAGCCATCATACATGCCACACGTCATCATTACGGTAAGAACTTCCCGAGCAGAGTTATTGCTGATAACCATCTCAGTACTCTTCGGATTTATTCCACCATTTGCTAGAGTTGCACCAATCACCGCCAGATCCGAACAATTCAAACTGACCGAACATGCCCTAAGATAAAAGTCCAAAGCGCACTCTAACCCATCTCCAATGATTCCAACATGCTGCAAAAGACAAGCAATGGCTCTATTTCGATGAGCAAAGTCGCGCTCAGAAAGATAGACTGGCATATCCATCTGTAGATTGGCATTGCCTGCAAGCCGGCGCACGAATTCAAGAAACATACTATCATCAGAGTCCTGTGCCAGTAGATTGGCAATAGCAATCGCGCCGGCATTCATCATGGGATTGTGCGGACGATGAGTGCTTGACTCAAGCCGAATAAATGAATCATATGGCTCACCACTCGGCTCAACTCCTACAACCTTGCGCACTTGCTCCTCCCCAAAAGCAGACAGGGCTTCCCAAAAAAGAAATGGTTTGCACATTGACTGCATAGAGAAGCGTTGCTCGCTGTCACCAGCTGTATGTAATTTCCCGTCAACAGTACAAACAGCAATAGAAAAAAGTTCCGCATCAATAGATAGAAGCTCGGGAATATAGTTCGCCACATTGCCATCTGAATTTTGCTGACATTGCTTATACGCAGAGTCAATTGCCGACTTAAGCTCTTCGCTCGAAAACAAATTCATGGCATCTTTCATAACAACAACTTTAAATAAGGTGGAAAAAACACTTAACGTTTTATAGAGTTTGACAATAAAGCGGCAACAATAGCATATTCTGACAGAAAAGAAGTACCTCGGCAAACTAAATGCAAATGTTCTCAGCAGTTCTAAAAGTAGCGATTTTGGCCAATCTATCGTTTCCATTTTAAGGTATGTAAATAACAATGAAAACCATTAACAAAACAACCCTCATCTTCACTAGCGTTTTTCTCACCTTTGCCCTATGTCCTTTGGCAGCAGCTCTTGAGGGCAAAGCTGAAGTAAAAGTTTCAGGGCTAAGAGTAGTTGGCGACGGTTATGGTGAACATATGTCTGGAGCAAGACCTTTTAGTTGGTCTAAGGGCACCACTCTTGCCATGACGGTAGCAATCCCCTCTGGCGGCATCATTGAATTCGATCGCAGTGGAAGCAAACTAGAGTTTTTCAAAGACAACAAAGGCACAAACCTTCTCGATGGAAAGGGAGGATCTTTCTCTGGCTCAGGGTTTGGCATGATGCCAAGCATGAGCAAAGACGGAAAGGTTTCAATAGTTGAAGTCAATGGTCCGGGTGTGCCTATTACAGGATCAAGTGGAATTAGCAGTGCTGGATCTTTATCTTTCAAAACCGCTACGCAAAAGAAAGCTTTCGTTGCTAAAAACATTGCCCTGCAAATTGGAACTAAAATTAAAGCTGGCAACATTCCCTTTGAAATAACCTCTTTTGGAAAACCTAAGTGGGGTAACGCTGTGCTTTCGGTCACTTTGCGTGCGACACAAGACTGCAGCTCCATTGCTTCAATTCAATTTATGAACGTTGATGGCACAGCAATCAAGACTTCAAAGGGGAGCACCAGTTCAATAGGATTTGGCGACACAGTAACCATTGATAAATCATATAACCTCGATCAAAAAGTAGATAAGGCTAACATCGAAATCACCTACTGGACCGACATGAAAGTTGTGCATGTTCCTTTTAACGTAAATGCTTCTGTAGGTTTATAGAGGGTCAGCATTCTTGGCCAAACTCGCTACTTTTAGAATTGCTGTTTTACCAAGTAGATGACTTCTCACAGCGTATCAGATAGGATACGCGTCACGAATTCTGAGTAAACGACAAGGAGGAAGTACCCAAATGAGTTTTTCACTAGAACAGTACGAAATAACGGTGCCGCAGATCCACCACAACCTCTCTCCTGCAAAACTTTACGAAGAGGCGATTGGGTATGAGCCGGGATCTGCCATCACAGCACCTGGAGCCCTTACTGCTCGTAGTGGAGAAAAAACAGGAAGAAGCCCTGCAGACAAGCGCATCGTCGAACATCCAGACAGCAAAGACGATATCTGGTGGGGGCCCGTCAACATTCCTCTTGAGGAGCGAGTATTTGACATCAACTTCGAGCGCGCGATTGACTACCTAAATACAAGAGAACGTTTGTACGTACTAGATGGGCTCGCTGGATGGGATTCCAAGCATCAATTAAAAATCCGGGTTATCTGCTCACGTGCTTATCATGCGCTGTTCATGCACAATATGTTGATCCGCCCAACAGCCGAGCAACTGGCTACCTTTGGCGAACCTGATTACGTCATCTTCAATGCTGGCCAGTTTCCTGCGAATAAATATACTGAACAGATGACCTCAAGAACTAGTGTGAGTTTCAGCTTTGAGCGCAAGCGTATTGTAATTCTAGGCACGGAATATGCCGGTGAGATGAAAAAAGGTGTTTTCACCGTAATGAATTACTTAATGCCGAAAATCGGTGTTCTCTCAATGCACTGTTCTGCAAATGAGGGTAAAAAAGGAGATGTTAGTATTTTCTTTGGTCTTTCGGGAACCGGTAAAACAACCCTTTCAGCTGACCCAAATCGAAAACTCATTGGAGACGATGAACACTGCTGGACAGACAATGGGATTTTTAACATCGAAGGCGGCTGTTACGCCAAGTGCATCGGGCTAACTGAAGAAAACGAGCCGGAGATTTACCGTGCGATTCGCTTTGGCTCACTACTGGAAAACGTCGCTTACGACGAAGATAATCGCAAGGTCGACTACGACAGTGCGTCAATTACTCAAAATACACGAGTCTGCTACCCGGTTGATTATATTCCAAATGCAAAGATTCCCTGCGTTGGACCTCATCCGAGTAATATAATTCTGCTAACTTGCGATGCGTTTGGAGTACTTCCTCCGGTAAGCATACTAAGCCCTGCTCAGGCAATGTATCACTTCATAAGCGGCTACACGGCAAAGGTTGCAGGAACGGAACAGGGAGTTACAGAACCTGAAGCGACATTCTCAGCGTGTTTTGGTGCGGCGTTTATGGTTTGGCACCCAAGCAAATATGCTGAACTTTTGGCTGAGAGAATGCGTAAACACAACACCCGGGCTTGGCTGATAAATACTGGCTGGTCGGGCGGAGCCTATGGAGTCGGTTCACGCATCAAGCTAAAGTATACACGCGCAATTATTGACGCGATTCACAATGGTGAATTGAATGACGTCGAAACTGTTACAGATCCAGTCTTTGGCATTCAGATTCCAACAGTGTGCCCCGGGGTTCCTTCTGAAATCTTACACCCTAGAAACACCTGGAAAAATCAGGCGACATTTGACGCAGCGGCAAAGAATCTTGCCGGATTGTTTGAAGGTAATTTCGAGCAGTATAAGGACGAAGCCAGTCCAGAGATTTGCGAGGCGGGGCCAAAAGTTTAGGGTTAACGCCCCACCGTACGAGCTTTATTAATCAACTCATCATACTCATCAAGACGCGCTCTAATCTTCACATCTAATCCACGGTCCGTCGGCCGCATCCTCTCCGCTAGTGGGGTCGTGCAAGATTTTTTAATACTGTACAAAGAATACCACCATCGCGATAATATTGAATTTCCACTGGAGTATCAATTCGACTGACAGTCTCAAAAGTTACTTTAGCTCCATCAGTACCGGTTGCCTCCACTGAGATTCTCTCTCTAGGTTCCATGGAGTCCTTCAACACAAAATTGAAACTCTCATCCCCCTTCAATCCAAGACTTGTAGCGCTGTCGCCCGGTAGGAACTCAAGTGGCAATATACCCATTCCAATTAAATTACTTCGGTGAATTCGCTCGTAACTCTCCGCTATAGCTACCTTCACACCAAGCAAAAAAGGACCCTTCGCTGCCCAGTCACGAGAAGAGCCGCTGCCATACTCCTTACCAGCAATAACAACTAACGGCACTGCTTTGGCCTTGTACTTCTGAGACGCCTCAAAAAATGTCATTTGTTCTCCTGACAAGTGACAAATAGTAGCATTTCCTTCCACTCCACAAACAAGCTTGTTTTTGATTCTAACATTCGCAAATGTTCCACGCATCATGACCTGGTCATTACCTCGTCGAGAGCCATAACTGTTAAACTCATCTGCTTTAACTCCACATGAGCGCAGATAATCTGCTGCAGGAGAATCCTTCGCAATTGCACCAGCGGGAGAAATATGGTCTGTGGTAACCGAATCACCAAAGAAAGCCAATACGCGAGCGTTGAAAATAGATTCAATCTTACCGCTCTCGGCCGTAATGCCATCAAAAAACGGGGGTTTTTGTATATATGTTGACTTTTCATCCCAAGGGTAGAGCTCTGTAAGCTCTGTGTTTATCTTCTGCCAACTTTCTGAACCATCAAACACATTAGCGTAACGCTTCTGAAACATTTCTGGCAAAACACAGGAGTTAACAACACCTCTAATTTCCTCTGTCGTTGGCCAGATATCGGAGAGGCTCACAGAATTGCCATCGCTATCTTTTCCAAGTGGCTCACGCACAATATCCATAGCAGTTGACCCAGCTAGGGCATACGCAACAACTAAAGGAGGAGATGCTAGGTAATTGGTGCGAGTAAGGGGGTGTACTCGACCCTCAAAATTTCGATTTCCCGATAATACGGCAGACACTGCCAAATCCCCTTCAACAATAGCAGCATCTACGGGCTTAGGAAGCGGACCTGAGTTACCTATACAGGTAGTACAACCATACCCTACAACATGAAAACCAAGCTTTTCTAGATATGGGAGAAGTCCTGATTTAACTAAGTAATCCGTAACGACCGTCGAACCAGGGGCTAATGAAGTCTTTACGTATCTCTTTACATGAAGTCCCTTCTGCACAGCCTTTTTAGCAACCAATCCCGCTGCTATCATAGAAGCGGGATTACTCGTGTTAGTGCATGAGGTAATGGCAGCAATAACAACAGCACCATGTGAAAGTTCTTCACTTTCGCCATCCCACTTCACTTCGGCTTTTCTACTTAGGTCCTTCTCTGCTAAGCCTAAACCATGAGGTCCAACCGGTGCGGTAAGTGTAGTCTTATATGTTGGGCCAACCTGACTTAAAGCAATTCGATCGTGTGGTCGTTTCGGTCCTGATATGGACGGTTCAATCGTAGATATATCAAGCTCGAAAACTTCACTAAACTCTGGATCGGCGCTATCACTATAACGAAACAATCCCTGTTCCTTACAGTATCGCTCAGTTAACTCGACACTCGCATCTTGGCGATTGGTAAGCCGCATGTATTCAAGACTTATAGAGTCAACGGGGAAAAAGCTTACTGTGGATCCTTGCTCAGGAGCCATATTACTAACGGTCGATCTATCTGCGACACTCATGCTATCGACACCTGGGCCGAAGAATTCAACAAATTTACCAACAACGCCAATTGAACGACATAATTCCGTAATCCGAAGTACCAAATCAGTAGCAGTTGCGCCTTCTGGCAACTCGCCAATTAACTTAATGCCCACAACATCTGGTACGAGCATATAAATAGGTTGTGCTAGCATCACTGCTTCTGCTTCGATACCACCAACTCCCCATGCTAAAACACCAAGACCATTAACCATGGTCGTATGTGAATCCGTACCAACACAGCTATCGGGATACACTAGTCCATTTTCTTTATCCCAATAGACCCCTTCAGACAGATACTCTAAATTTACCTGATGCACGATTCCTGTCGAAGGTGGCACCACGCGTAAATTTTTAAAAGCACCCTGCCCCCACTTCAAAAATTCGTACCTCTCGCGATTGCGATGGAATTCAATTTTTTCGTTCATCGCAAGCGCATCACGGCTTCCAAAGTGATCGACCTGCACGGAGTGATCTATTACTAAATCACAACGAACTAAAGGATTGATTTGAGCTGGCTCGCCTCCAAGCTCCTTCATAGCATTGCGCATAACAGCTAAATCTACTATCGCCGGAACCCCAGTGAAATCCTGCAATACAACACGAGCAGGTTTATAAGGAATTTCTTGGCGTTCTTTTACTTTGGGTTGCCATCCAGCAATAGTTTTAACGTGTTCCTGCGTAAAGGCGTAGCCATCACAGTTTCTAAGCACGCTTTCGAGCAAAACTCGAATACTAAATGGCAAACGCGAGATACTTCCGAATCCACTATTTTCAACTTCACTTAGAGGGCAGTATTTTACTTTTCCAAATTTTTCATTTGAAAGCTCTTTGAGCGGAGTAATCATAAGACTAGTTTTCCCCCAATATTGTAGTCATTCGCGGTCGCAATATAGATTTTCAATTTCTCTGTGATATAGTCTAAGAACACAAAGGTAACACAACAATAATGGGAATAACATGATCTGCTCATTCGATGAAACTCATTTGGAAAAAAACCGTATTTACGGAGTCGAATTCAAAGAATTAAAAACATTTCCAGACGACAGGGGATTCTTTAGAGAGTTAGTGCGAAACACAGATCCGTTTTTTGCCGATGGTTTTGGCCAGTGGAGTCACAGCAAAATGGGTATGAATACCGTCAAAGCTTGGCATTTTCATCACCTGCAAGTCGATTGGTGGTATTTGGGCATTGGGGTTATTCACACAGTCTTATATGACAATCGGGAAGAAAGTTCTACTTACAAGAAAAAAATCGAGTTCAAGATGGGTGACAATGAGATAATGAAGGATGCATTACCTACTGTTGTAAGGATCCCAACTGGGGTTCTACACGGATGCAAAGTGCTAACAGACACAGCACATCTTTTTTATATAACAAGCGAGATCTACAATCCAGACGACGAGGGACGTTATCCATTTAACTCCCCAATTGTGCCTCACAACTGGGGAAACGAAAATCAACTCACTATAGCAGACAACGATCGAAGAATTTTTCAACCGACAAACCCGAGAACACTACTGAGCTAATCTTCATCATCATCGCAGCAGTTCTAAAAGAAAGTAGGGAGTTTGGCCACTTAGGGCTCGCGCCCCTTACCTGTAATAGGGACAAATCGAACCGCACCGAGTTCACGAGTAATAAAATCGTCCCCATCTCTTTCAATAACCATGAGAATTTCGCTATCTCCTACATCATTTTCAATAGGAATGACCATCTTGCCGCGATGAGCTAACTGCGCAAGCAGTTTTGGTGGTGGACTGGGCGCAGAGGCTGTAACTAAAATCGCATCAAACGGCGCTTCTTCCTCCCAACCCTCCCAACCATCTCCATGTTTTACAAAAACATTCTTATAACCAAGCTCAGCTAAACGCTCCTTAGATTGAAGAGCTAAAAACTGCACAATCTCAATTGAATAAACATATGCACCCATCTCAGACAAAACGGCAGCCTGAAAACCACTACCCGTACCAATTTCTAGTATTTTTGCTCCCTGACACGCTCCAGACTCCTGGGTCATTAGTGCTACGATATAGGGTTGCGAGATAGTCTGTTCATTTCCAATTGGCAATGCTCTATCTTCATACGCGACATCAACCATCCCTTGTGGCACAAAGCGATGTCTTGGCACACGCGACATAGCCTGCAAAACTTTTTTGTCTTTTAGCAGCGGTCTTTCTAAACCTTGACTGAGGTATGGGCCAAATTCACCATTCGAATTAGCTTTATGCGCACCATTCAATTTTTCAACTGTCATACAAGCACTCTGCAGCAATATCAGTAAAAAAACACTACTCGAACAAACCCTGAGTAAATTCATCGTTATTTATGCAATCCCAGACTCAAATCTAATACGCTTACTACTTTCGAGGAAACTAAATATATATTGACAAGGCATAACTTTGCCAACTATGCTCTCCACGACAAACACAAATCGTTTCAGGCACTTAGACATAAGGCGACCATCCATTTGGCTCAAAAGTCAACGGTGACGCGCAGGTCTACGTTACAGAAACGCAAAAGATTTCGAGCAAAAGACACAAATAACAAGCCTACTGGTTGTTAATAGTTTTCAACTCGTTTTTTTTTTGTCAAAACGATGATACCCTATAAGATGTCTACAGCAAATATAAGGATACACTTGGGTGTATGGAAACAAAAAACAACGTTAGGCAAATCGAACGCGAGTTTACCGCCAAAGAGGTTCAGTCTATCTTGCGTGGGATGACGGACAGTTCAGAAAAAATTGGGCTTGCTTTGCTCAATTACTATTCTCGAACAGACCTCGTCACGGCCACAGGAAGGACAAAGCAGAGAGGGCGCCCGTGTTACAGCTATGCGGATGTTGTACTGCTTTCGTGGCTCTTTCGAATGAAACGTGAAGGCTTGCCGGTGAATCGTTTCCGACGGGGAATTGCTTATTTAAGAAAGCGATTACCAAAACTCTACGAACATCCACGAGATATGGTTCTGTTAACAGACGGGAAACATCTATTTATTAAGAACAGAGTTGACGACAAAGCAGATATCGCAGAGGTGCTGACTGGGCCAAGCGCTGGTCAATACGTCTGGGCATATTCAATAGGCACGTTAATTGAAGAAGTTGATAAGGTTATTACAAAACAACTCAAGGCTGCTTAGGCTAGCATAATAATTTAAATGCTAGCCCTCATGGTTCTATACCCGTGTATGACATTACTGATATTAAAAACCATATCAAGGAATCAACTCAGGTAAAGCTATCGCTCCTTGAGCAGACTAAACACTTAGCTAACATTGTAGAAACACTGCATAAGACCATTTCTAGTGGAGGTCGTATATATGCGTGCGGCAATGGCGGTTCAGCCTGCGACGCCATGCACCTGACAGAGGAACTAGTCGCCCGTTATAAAATGGAACGGCCGGGAATCCCCGCACACCACCTTTGCGACGCTGGAGTTATTTCATGTTGGGCGAACGACTACGACTACGCAGAAGTTTTTGAACGTCAGGTAACAACTCTTGTTAATTCAGACGACGCCCTTATCGTATTTTCCACTAGTGGAAATTCAAAGAACATTGTCAGAGCCCTGAATGCAGCAAAAAATATAGGCGCACAAACAATTGCCTTGCTCGGCAAAGGTGGTGGAGAGGCTCGCAAAATAGCTAAGCAATGCATCGTTGTAGAATCTGACATTACTGCTTACATACAAGAAACCCACATTAGTATAGTGCATATTATATGCGAACAGCTGGAAAAACATTTATTTCCCCAGATAACCACGGCAAAATAAAGCAAGGAAGAAGTAACCAGTGGCGACAAAAGACGATATCATTGAAGCATTAAAGACTGTAATCGATCCGGAACTGTTCATAGATGTATGGACACTGGGATTGATTTACGACATACAAATCAACGACAACTCGCTAGACCTAACAATGACTTTTACATCGGCAGCGTGCCCCATGGGCCCAGAACTTCTAGGAGAAGTAAAGCAAAAATCCCTAGAGTGCGACGGCATCGATGAATGCAACATTGAAGTTGTCTTTGACCCTCCCTGGCAACCCTCAGAGGAACTTAAAGCAACGTTAGGCATACTCTAACTGTTATTATTTGCATGGACTTTCTTATCTCTCCAGAACTAATCGAATTTAGAAACACCTTAACAAAACTCTTTAGTTCTAAAATAACGTCTCAGTTTCTCCGTTCTCGCTTGCTAGACGAAGAGAATTCCGTACATCCAGCACCCCACATGGACGAGGAGATGCTAAAACTTTGGGATCTATTTTCTGAAGCTGGCGTCTTGATGGCGTCAATTCCAGAAGATTACGATGGCCTCGGCTTTGACCTAATTGCGGCACAACTAATCACTTTTGAGTCTGCACGAGTTCTTGCCCCCCTGCCTATCTTTGAAACGATTGCGTTGGGAAGCACACCAATAAACCTCTTAGCTACGGAAAATTGCAAAAAAGAACTCTTACCTAAAATCGCCTCCGGGAAACTGCGACTAACGGGAGCGTTTGGAGAGTGTTTTGGTGCTAATAGTAAAAAGTCTTTGCTTAACGCAAAAGCTTCTAATAAAAACAGCTCTTCGTACTTACTTTCAGGAACAGCTAGCTTGGTACCATCCGTTTCACTTGCTCAGGCACTCATAGTTCCAGCCTTACTAGAAGATGGGAATAATGCTCTATTTCTCATAGAGTTGACTTCTAGCAAAGATAACTTTGAGCTCCGCTCTCAATCAACATTTGATCTCGTACGCTCATATTCCAAAATAGATTTTTGCGACTCAGAAGCACAATTAATCTCAAGCAAACAGATTGATTCTACTGCCTGGTGCCAACTAAATGATTCGATAGCGGTGTTATCAGCAGCCGAGATGATTGGAACTGGAGAAACTGCCTTAGAGATGTCAATTGAGTATGCCAAAACTCGAAAGCAATTTTCTAAGCCAATAGGAAGTTTCCAGGCTGTTAGTCACAAACTTGCAAACATGTACACGCAACTGCAGTGCGCAAAAGCACTGGCACAATTTGCAGCTTGGAGTGAAACATTCGAACCCTCGCAATTCACTCAAAGTGCGGCAGCCATAAAAGGTTATGCCGGTGAAATAGTTGTGAAAACAATACAAGAAGCTATTCAGATACACGGGGGTATGGGTTTCACATTTGAGTACGATCTGCACCTCTACTTAAGACGCGCCCAAGTACTTTCAGCCTGCTACGGAAACAGCAAGGAACATTATAAGAAAGTAGCCGATATTGAATTACGTGCGGGTAAGGATTTGTAGTATGTTCTCAATAAATTGATTTCAAACTGTCGTGAGTAATGAATTATGATTGAGATGCGAAAGTTCTCGACATAAGATACCTTCCTTCGACCATCGCTTTGCCCTGAGCTGTGGTGCTTTCTAACACTGGCTGAACACCACTGAAATATGTCCATTACACTTGGGCACTACATCCGTTCTTTTTGGACCTGTTTCAGTTGTCGCCTACATATAGTGCTTAACGAATCAAATCGAAGATTTAACACATCATCTTTAGCTCACCTTCGCAATAAGACATCAAGCAAAACATCCTCATTTATCTCGATAAACTCCGGTATTTTGCTTGATGCCTTATTGCGAATCTAAACCAAA
>JAVJHY011842715.1:0-35519 GCA_035593235.1 Phascolosoma agassizii
TTGCCGGGGGCACCGGATTGGCTGCGGTTTATCAATTGGCGAGAGACTTTGGTAACGCCGACGTCTTCGTCGGTGCACGTACCGCTGGGCGCTTGTATTTCAAAGACGAGTGCGCTGAGATATCGACCCTACATGTTGCTACTGATGATGGCAGCGAAGGTCACCACGGCGTGGTCACTGATTTGCTGGATCAATATCTGGCCGGTTTGTCGGAACCCGAATTGGCAAAGCTGGTCTTCTATAACTGTGGTCCACAACCCATGGTGCATGCCGCCGAAGCAGTGCAGAACAAGTATTGTCGCGGTGAGCAGATTTATAGTGCTATCGATTACATGACGAAATGTGGGGTTGGTATCTGTGGTGCTTGCGCCGCGCCAGATGGGCGACGACTTTGTGTCGATGGACCTTTTCTAGATCGGAGTTTAGATCGGATTTTAGACCGCGCCTAGTCTTCCCCTGAAGTGTATATGGCGAATAAACTAAGAATTTCAAAGAGGTGAACGATGAGTGATTTGAAACTGGGCTCACAAGAGCGCGAAGAATTTTTGGCCGGCGTCCACATTGGTGTGATTTCGTTGAACGAGCCTGGACGTGGTCCGCTCGCGGCACCGATTTGGTATGACTACGAGATAGGTGGGCAGGTGCGCGTGATCATCAGCCCAGAATCTCGTAAGGGTCGTTTGGTCAGTGAAGGTACTCGGTTATCGCTGGTCGCCCAACAAGAGGCGTTGCCATACCGCTACGTCAGCGTTGAAGGCGTAGTTGGCTCGATTGCGCCGACACAAGAGAGTGAGCTTTTGCAGATGGCAGTGCGCTATCTGGGTGAAGAGCAAGGCAAGATGTATGTGGCCCAAAATTCCGGCACCAATGTGACTGTTTCAATGGACATTGAGCGATGGCTGACGGTGGACTACGGTAAAGCTGGTTAGCCTCTGTTTTTATGAACTAGGGTTTGATGAACTTATAGACAAAACGACTGGTCTTGCCACGAATGGATTCATCGAATACCGAGGTGGTTAGATCATCGTCTGCATTTTCAAGAATCGTGCTGCGCGAATCAAACTCGAAGCCGTGGCTTTCCACATCTTGCTTAGCGAATTGTGCGTCGATTCTGTGCAGATCTTGTACAAACCGGCGTGCACTGCCGGGCAGGGCATGGTGGTCGATGATGGCGAGCACGCCGCCTGGTTTCAAAATGCGGGCAATGGTTCTAAATAATGGCCCTGCGCGTACAGTCCAGCCGTTCTGGTGCCAATACACATCGTGGTAAGCCATTACCAAGATCGCCATATCGACGCTGGCTGAGGGCAGCATGATGTCTTCTATCTCGCGCGTATAAACTTCGACATTAGGTAGCCGGCCGTTCGCAACGCGTGCGTTGAGCTGGTTAGCAAAACCCATATAGGCCTGATTGTTGTGCAGGTAGACCTTTCCCTCTGCGCCGACGAGGCGGCTTAGAACTTCAGAGTAATAGCCGCTGCCAGCAAAGAGATCGATAACTTGCCAGTCTGGCGCAACGCCAAAAAACTCAAGAACTTTGAATGGCTTGCTGCTCAGGTCTCGCTGCAGATCTGCAGCGCTTCGCTCGTCTATCGGTAGGGATGTCGACGGGGGTGTTGATTCGGCCCAGCTTGCTTGGCTCATACAGAGAGCTGCCACCAAGGCTAGGCCGAAACAGGATCGCATAGCAGGTTACTGTGCTGGCGGATCCAGTGGTGGTTCGTCATCGCTTGAGCCGGGCTTGAACTGGCGGTATAAAAACAGCAGTAGAAGTGCACCAACGGTAGCTAGACCGAGTGATATGAGGTTGAAACCGGTGACGTCGCCGAGACCGAGTTGCGCACCGATAAAGCCACCGACGAAAGCGCCTGCGATACCGATAAGCATAGTGACAAAAATGCCCCCGGGATCTTTTCCAGGCATGATGAATTTCGCAAGTGCTCCGACGACGAGGCCGAGAAGAATCCAGGTAATCCAGCCCATGGCTGACTCCTTAGTTGGGTTGAAGGTCAGTTTGCGAAAGTGTCCGAGCCAGCTCAATGCGCCGGCGCAGATTAAACGCAGCTTTTACAATGCTAGCGCTTAGTGGTCCGCGCGTATAGGCCCACTAATATTGGGTCTTTGAGCCATTCGTGGTGGGGTGCAAGGGTCGTGTCTTGAATCGCCGTCGAGATTCGTTGGACTGCTTGTTTTAGCCCGTAGAGGGCTTCTTTTGTAGGTAATTCTGGGCTTTGTAGTGCAATGCGTGTCAGATCTAACGCTTTGGTTGTACCTTGGTGTGGGCTTGGTGCCACTTGCTCAATGGCGGCGAGGTACGCTGTCAATATACACAAACCTTCAGTTACACCGAAAAGTTTGAGCACGCCTGGGTCGAGTTGGGCGTTTTCCGCCGCTGTTACTTGATCGAAATAGGCGCGGCCCTGACTAAGGTTAGGTAATATTTTTGGGCTCGGATTGCGCGAAATGCTCAGGCCTTCGGCGGCTCGGGCGATGTGGTATAGGTGGCTTTGTTTACCATCTTGGGCGGTGATAATCAGCGTCGACAGATGATCGCAGGCGGCAACCCAGGTTTTGTAGCCTTGCAGTGTAAGCTGACCGTCGGTCATAGTTAGCACGACACCGGGCAATGCGTCGACTTCCGAGCGGTCTTCTGAGATCGCAAGGGCTGCCCAGCCGCTTAACTTTAGCTGTGGGAATAGTTTGCGCAACGCGCTTTGATAACCCGCGCTGAACACATGCGCCATGTCTGTAGCGAGTTGACCGCCGACTTGGCTTAGAGTGAATGGGTCTTGGTCTGGGCTTTCGTCAAGTCGATCGACCCAAGCCTGATAGAAGGCGGCTTCACTGAGGTTTTGATCTTGCGTTGTAATGTTAGGTCTCGCGTACATTGAATTGGAGGTTAGTCATCGAAATAGTTGTTCATTTGGTAGGCCTGTGCAATGACTGAGCCAACTTTTTTGAGCTTCGCCGAGCAATCAAAGCATTACTTTGCTCGACCGCATCAGGGGTTGCCTGGGCGTGTAGTCGATCATCCAGCAGCTTGGATGGGGGAGGCGCTTCGTGATCAGCCGTCGAGCTGGTCCTATGATCTGAGTGAAGCACAGATCGATGAATTGTATGCGGCGGTGCAGCGGTTTTGCGAGGCTGGGTTGACCCTCGGCGAGCTCGACCAGTTCAATTTTCAGTTGCCCGAGCTGGCCCAGGTCATAGACGCGTGGCGTCGCCAAATTGTGGATGGCACAGGGTTTGTCGTCGTGCGCAGCTTGCCGGTAGCGCAATGGAGTGAGGAGGAGATTCGTATTGCTTATTGGGGTATCGGCCATCACCTCGGCCGCCCTGGCGGACAGAACCCACAAGAAGAATTGCTCGGCCATGTGACCGACTATGGCGAGACCCAGGATGATCCGTTCGTGCGTTTGTACCGTACCAGTGCCAACATTAACTTTCACTGCGACATTGCAGATGTGGTTGGGCTACTTTGTTTGCAGCCTGCAAAACAAGGCGGACAAAGCCGCATCGTTAGCACCATTACATTATTTAACGCGCTGTCGCAGCTGCGGCCAGATTTGGCCCCGCATTTGTTTGAACCATTTTTGTCAGATCGCCGTGACAAGTTGCCACGCGGGGTAGCGCCAGTAGGGCATGTGACACCTTGTTGTTTTGATGGCGAACGCTTGCGAACGTTTTATCACAGTGAGTATTTCCGCTCAGTTGAGCGTCATGAAGGCGTGCGTATATCCGAGCCGCATCGAGAGATACTCGACATGTACGACCAGTTAGCCGGTGATGAGTGTTATCACATTGACATGCAACTTGGTCAGGGCGATATGCAATTTCTGTCGAATCACTATATTGCCCATGCTCGTACTGCCTACGAAGATGAGCCGGACCAAAAACGTCACTTGTTGCGGTTGTGGTTGTCGGTGGCTGGCGAGTACTAAGCCGCCTTCAATCGGCTTAAATCAATGCTTCGATCAAGCTAGGTCCTTTGGTGGCCAGGGATTGCGCAAGGGCTGAGTTAAACTGCTCAGCGGTAGTAACGCGCTGAGCAGGCACGCCCATTCCCGCAGCCAGTGACACCCAGTTCAACTCAGGGTTGGAAAGGTCCAACATACTCATGGCTTTGGGACCCGGGTTATGCGCGCCAACCCTGCCGAACTCTAACTGCAAGATTGAGTACTTCTGATTGGCGAACACGATGGTGGTCACATCAAGTTGTTCTCGCGCCTGGGTCCATAGTGCTTGTAGCGTGTACATGCCGGCGCCATCGCCTTGCAGGCAGATCACGCGTCGGTCTGGTGCTGCAACCGCGGCGCCCGTCGCGCAGGGCATGCCGTAGCCAATTGATCCGCCCGTTAGCATTAACCAGTCGTGAGGCGGTGAGGTGCGTGTGAAACCCGTACATCCGCCTCCGGCGGTACCGCCTTCATCGACAACGATGGCGTTTTCCGGGAAGTGATGAGCCAGAGACGCGCCGATGGTAGCTGGATTAAGCTGGCCGCGAGGGGCATCTGGACGCTCTAGTGATACTAAAGCGGGGGGCGTGTTGGTGGCGCCGACAGCATCAACCAAGGCGGCTAATGCGCCGTCAATATCTTCATCGCGTTCCACCAGGGTATGTAGCTCGCAGCCCTGCGGGGTGAGCCAATTGGGCTTGTCTGGATAGGCGAAAAAGGTGATAGGCGGTTGTGTGCTGACCAATATCAGATGTTTGGTGCCTTCCAGGACTTCGGCAGCCTGTTCGCCAAAATAAGGTAGGCGTAGCACTTCGGCTCGGCCCGCGCCGCGCTGTAGGCGTGGAATAAATGTGTCGGAAACGACCCGGGCACCGGTGGCTTGCGCGACTTTGTCAGCGAGTTCCACGCGCTCTTGCGTAAGGTGGCCGTTCATTAGAATGACAGCAGGCTCGCCGCTGCCTAATGCGCGTGCAACTGCATCGATGTTGTCGGATTGGAAGGCTTTGGGAGCGATAGCAGGTAACGGAGCAGCTTGAGATTGGGTTCGATTCCAAGCTGTGTCGGCGGGTAGTACCAGGGTTGCGACTTGGCCGGGTGGCGCCATAGCAGCCTGAACGGCTTGCGCGCCGTCGCGGGCAACGTCGTCGGCAGATTCCGACACTTTGACCCAGTTGGATACAGTACGGGAAATGCCTTCGACATCAGAGCTCAGCGGCGCATCGTATTTGCGATGGAAAGTGGCGTGATCGCCGACCACATTGACCACCGGCGTGCGTGCTTTTTTCGCATTGTGTAAGTTGGCCCAGCCATTTCCAAAACCTGGCCCGAGGTGGGTCAAGGTGGCGGCGGGTTTGCCGGTAATGCGCGCGTAGCCGTCGGCTGCGCCAGTCACAACACCTTCAAACAAGCCTAAAATACAGCGCATTTCTGGATTGGTATCTAGAGCGGCAACAAAGTGCATTTCAGATGTGCCTGGATTGGCGAAGCAGACATCGACGTCGGCATCGACGAAAGTTTGTACCAAGCTTTCCGCGCCACTGCGGTCGGCTCCACTTTGATTAGCATCGCGATCTTGTGCCATATCCAATTGTCCTTGCTGCGAAAAACCAGCAAGGCTACGGATATTTGGTGGCGCTGACTAGCTCCTATTTAGGGGCTAGCTATCCCTTATCTAACCTCTTCTCTAACTTAGGCGCTGATCTGCTTGTTCAGTGCAGGAGGCCCAAATGTTGCCACAGCTGTCTTTGTGAAAAGGCAGTTTATGGCGCATCAGGTGGCTCTCTAAATCGGCTGGGTTCACGCCGTGATAGCCGGCTAAGTCTTCATTGCCCAGCACAGTGTGGCGAGTGCGACGGCGGGTGCGTTGACGATGTAATGGTCTAAGTAATTTCATACTGTATAGATATACAGTATCGCTTACTCTGATGCGAGTGAAAATTCCTAACGTTGTGCCCAACCACCGGAAAAGGGGATTGCTTGGCCAACGAAGAAGTCGCTTTCGTCTGAGGCTAAGAATAAGGCGAAACGTGCATCTTCCTCCGCAGTTGCCAGTCGTCCTAACGGCACTTGGCGCCGCAACGAGTTCTGAAAAGACTCTTTCTCGCGTAGCGCAGGTGGATAGTAGACGGGGTTCTCTACGTAGTTTTGTGCGATCAGGTTGACCTGAATGTTGTGCGGCGCCACTTCCACACCAAGCGACTGTATATAGCCAACCTGCGCCGCGCGTGCTGCGCTGTAGGCGGTCACGGTCTTGAGTCCGCGCAATGCCGTGGCGCTACCGAAGACGACGATTTTGCCTCGCCCGCGCTCAATCATCTGCGGCAACACTGCACGACATAGTCGATGCAGCGGATGCACCATGACGTCAAATGTGCGGTGCCAATCTACATCTTGCAGGTCTACGGCATTGATGCCCGAGAAATTGGCCGATGCCAAATTGGCGATCAGAACATCTACCTGACCTGCGCGTTCAATCAGTGCCTCGCAGGCGCCGTCTTGGGTGAGGTCCGTATCATCCGGCAGAACCTCGGCGCCTTCTGCGCTAAACAAGGTCGCGGTGGCGGGCCCCATATAGTCGTTTGCCTGGGTGACAACAACACGTTTACCGTCGAGTCGTTTGGACATCGATGTACTCCTATCTAATTTGGCTCAATTAAGGTGACAAACCGGTGATCAGTCCACACAATACGTCGGGTTCGGAGGGGAAAACAAGAATAAGCGAAGGGGATTGAAGGGGCAGTGGAAGTTCTGCAACTACTGGTTAGTGGCATATCTCAAGGTTGTGTCTACGGCTTAATTGCACTGGGTTTTGTGCTGATCTACAAAGCCACCGAGATGGTCAATTTTGCTCAGGGCGACATCATGATGTTGGGCGCCTATGTGGCAATTACCTTCATCACGGTATGGGAGTGGCCATTTCTATGGGCGTTTATTGCCACCATATTGGTCATGGCAGCATTTGGCGTATTGCTGGAACGCCTGCTTCTGCGCCCAATGATTGGCGAGCCACATTTCGCCGTGCTGATGCTGACTATCGGCCTTGGCTTTGTCTTACGCGCCGTGGCTGGAGCGATCTGGGGGAATGAACCGCGCGCAATGCCGGTGCCTTATGGTGGTGAAGTGCTTCGCATCGATACGCTAGTGGTGGGTTACGAAAATCTGGCCATCATCGGCGGCACCGCGATGTTGTGTTTGTTGATGTGGTTATTCTTCCGTTTCACTCGGGTTGGTATCGCGATGCAGGCTGCATCGCAAAACCAACTCGCAGCATTTTATGTCGGTATTCCTGTCAAACGCATGTTTTCTCTAGTTTGGGCTCTGTCAGCGGGTATTGCCGCGATAGCGGGGATGTTGACAGCGCCAGTGTCACTGGTTGATCCGTTAATCGGTTTTGTTGGCATCAAAGCGTTCGCCGCAGCCATCGTTGGTGGCTTTGGCAGTATGCCGGGCGCGATAATCGGTGGCTTGCTGGTGGGAGTGGTGGAGCAATTTGCTGGCCTCTATTTGCCACCTGGCTTTGCTGACATGAGTGCGTACGTGCTGTTGTTAGTGATGTTGGTTATTCGTCCTCAGGGTTTGTTTGCAACCATGCAGAAGAAGAAAGTCTGATGCGCTTCGTCCGTAAAACTCGTTATGAGCAAGACTTCCATTTGATTGAGCATGGCGGTCAGGTGCTGTGGTACGGCCTGCTCTTGCTACTCGTATTTACCGGCCCGCTGTGGCTTGACCGATTTCTGCTTGGCGAATTCTCGCTGGTGTTTATTTATGCCATCGCGGGTCTTGGCCTGATGATACTGGTGGGTTACACCGGCCTGGTCAGCCTTGGGCACGCGGGTTTTGTCGCAATGGGTGCCTACGTACATGCCTATTTGCTCAATCAAGGCGTGCCGCTGCCTATTGCGATGCTGAGCGCAATGGTGTTTTCAGGCTTGATCGGGGGCTTGGTTGCGATTCCTGCCTTGCGCATGACCGGAATCTATCTGGCTGTCGCCACACTCGCTTTCGCTGTGATTATTGAACAGGTGATTGTGCACTGGAAGTCGGTGACTGGTGGTTTTGCAGGCATGCCGGTGCCAGATCCTGAAATATTGGGTATGAGCTTGGGTGGCCCTCAAGCTTTCTACTACTTGAGTCTAGGTTTGCTACTCGTTTGCATGTTGCTGGTGCTCAATTTGTTACGAAGCCCTGCGGGCCGAGCAATGACTGCGGTGCGCGATTCTGAAACCTCTGCCGAAAGCATGGGTATTAATTTGGCGCGAACCAAGGCCTTGGCGTTTGGTTTGTCGGCGGCGTTTACCGGTTTAGCAGGGGCGCTGATGGCACATCGGCTTACTTTCCTTGCGCCTGATGCGTTTACGATCATCCTATCGATTCAACTATTGTTGATGGTCGTGGTTGGTGGGCTCGGCTCGTTACACGGAGTCATATTTGGCGCGATCTTTATTGGTATGTTACCTCAAGGTATTGCCATATTGCGCGATACTGTACCGCCAGCGGTAGCGCAAATTCCTGGTCTTGAGCCTGCGATCTTTGGCTTGATTTTGATCGTATTCCTGATTTATGAACCGCTTGGAATTTATGGTCGGTGGTGCAAGATTCGGCTTTTCTTTGAAGAATTTCCGCTTTATCGAAAGTCGACGCACAAACGTCAGAAATCCTTCTTGCGCACGGAACGCTTGCATTGAGTTTGCTAACCGCAACAGATCTGTCGATACACTTTGGTGGTGTAAAAGCGGTACAAGATGTTTCCTTCAGTGTTGACGAAGGTGAGGTTTATAGCATCGTTGGCCCCAACGGCGCCGGCAAAACCACCATCTTTAACCTGATCAGTCGCATTTACGATGTAACAGCTGGACGGATCGAGTTCGATGGTCAGGACATCACAAACGTTCCCACGCATCAGATAGCAGCGCTAGGTATCGCACGAACGTTTCAAAATACCGAACTGTTTGAACAAGAAACGGTGCTCAGCAACCTGCTCATCGGCTGCCATATTCGCCGTAAAACCAACTTGGTGTCAGAGCTGCTGTTTTTGCCCAGTGTGCGCCGACAAGAGCTTGAGTTTCGCAAGGTTGCTGAAGATGTGATTGATCTACTGGATTTGCGCAGCTATCGCGATCAGATCATCGGCAACTTGCCCTATGGCGTACGCAAAATGGTCGAGGTTGGGCGGGCGCTCTGTTTGCAACCAAAATTGCTGCTGTTAGATGAGCCATCGTCTGGCCTAAACCCAGAAGAAACTGACGATTTGTCATTCTGGCTCGAAGACATCAATGAAGAATTAGGTATCACCGTCATCATGGTCGAGCATGACATGAACTTGGTCTCGCAAGCATCCGATCGAGTGTTGGCATTGGCCGATGGTCAGCTAATTACCATTGGTGAGCCGGCCGAAGTGCAGGTTCATCCCGAAGTACTACGCGCGTATCTCGGGGATTAGCATGTCGAACTTGTTAGAACTACAAAATCTCGAAACCTACTACGGCCCAGTTATGGCCATTCGTGGTGTGACCATGGCTGTGCCAGAAGGGAAGATTGTTTCTCTATTGGGTGCTAATGGCGCGGGCAAAACCACTGTGCTCAAGACCATTAGTGGCGCCATGGACCCGCAAAAGGGCACTGTTGTCTACGACGGGCAGTCTATTGCCGGTCGCGATCCAGATTGGATTGCACGCCGAGGTATTGCTCATGTGCCTGAAGGCCGCGAAGTTTTTCCATTTCTAAGCATTGATGAAAACTTACGCATGGGTGCATTTTCTCGGCGCGATGGTCAGATAGGTCAGGACCTGGAAATGGTTTATGACTATTTCCCGGTGCTCAAAACTCTGATTCGAAGCCAAGCCGTCAATCTGTCCGGTGGCCAACAGCAAATGCTGGCGATTGGTCGCGCATTGATGCTGCGGCCCAGGCTCATGTTGCTGGATGAACCGTCCTTGGGTTTGTCACCACGATTGGTGCAAGAGATCAGTGAGATTATTGCGCGACTCAACAAGGAGCAGGGCGTAACGGTGTTGCTGGTAGAGCAAAATGCCAAGATGGCATTAGATGTCGGTGACTTTGGTTACGTTATGGAAATCGGTCGTATCGTTATGGAAGACACCTGTGAACGCCTCAAAGAAGCGACCGATATCCAAGAATTTTATTTGGGTATGAAAGACCAAGGGGTACGTGGTCGGCGGCGTTGGAAACAGCGCAAGACGTGGCGCTAAGAGCAGCTTATGAGTGATTTTCTAGTACATGATTGTCACAGCGTATCGCAGTTGTTCGCGAAACGCGTGGATGAGCTGGCTGACAAGGTCGCACTGCGCGAGAAAGACTTCGGCATTTGGAATGAATATACCTGGCGCGAATATGGCGACATGGCCCGATGGGTCGGGCATGGCTTGAAAGCGTTAGGCATGCAGCGTGGCGATGTCTGTTCGATCGCCTCTGAGGTGAACAAAGAGTGGATGTTTGCCGACCTGGGTGTGATCACCATGGGTGGAGTGACCAACGGTGTTTATCCCACCGATGCGGCCAATCAAGTTGAATACTTGATTAGTGATAGCGCCACACGCTTCTACTTCGCCGAAGATGAAGAGCAGCTAGATAAGGTGCTAGAAGTGCGTGAGCGCACCTCTAGCCTTGCCAAGATCATCATTTTTGATATGGAGGGTCTGCGTAATTTCGATGACCCTCAATGTTTGAGTTTTGATGCATTGGTGGCGCTCGGCAAGGAGCATGCGCAGGCCAATCCAGATTTATGGCAGGCAGAAATAGCTGCAGCCAGGGCCGATGATTTGATGATCTTGACCTATACGTCCGGTACCACTGGTCCGCCAAAGGGCGCGATGATCACCCAGGGCAATATGCTGTATATGGCGCATAACCTGCAGGACATTTACGGGGTTTACCCCGAAGATGAACAGCTTGGGTTTTTGCCCTTGGCGCATGTTGCCGGTCGCATGTTTTATACTTTTTTGCCACTTGAGTCTGCCAGCGTGGTTAACCTTGTTGAAGAGCAAGGGACTGCGACTGGCGATCAGCAAGAAATCGCCCCGACCATACATTTCGCCGTGCCACGGGTCTGGGAAAAGCAATATTCGTTGGTGGCGATCAAGCTCAAAGAGGCAACCTCGCTTGGACGCTGGGCCTATGAAAAAGCTATTGCGGTTGGCGCACAAGTCGCGAAGCAGACGCAGAAGGGCGAAAAGGTAGGATTCGGCCTCCGTTTACTGCACAGCATTCTGGATTTCTTCGTGCTCAAGAATGTGCGCATTATGCTTGGCATTGATAAATGTCGTTGGCTCTCTACTGCAGCCGCTCCCATTGCGCCTGATTTAATCGACTGGTTCTGGGCGCTCGGTAAGCCCATGTATGAAGTCTATGGTCAAACCGAATGCACGGGCATAGCTACGGCCAATAAGCCTGGCGCGAATCGCGTTGGCTCAGTTGGGCGGGCGACAACTCATTGCGACGTGAAGCTATCTGAGCAAGGCGAGATTCTAATTCGTGGCCCAGGGGTGATTGCCGGATATTGGAACAATCCTGAAAAAACCGCTGAGACCTTTATTGATGGGTGGCTTTACACCGGTGACGTTGGGCGCATAGACGATGATGGCTACATCTACGTCATTGATCGCATGAAAGACATCATCATTACCGCCGGCGGTAAAAACATTACGCCAAGCGAAATTGAGAATCAGCTGAAGTTCTCGCCGTTTATTTCAGATGCAGTAGTGGTCGGCGACAAGCGACCCTTCCTCACCTGTCTGGTGATGATTGACCAGGACAACGTCACCAAATTTGCTCAGGACAATAATGTCCCGTTCACCAACTACACCAGTCTGTGCCACACTCAAGCGGTACAGGATTTGATCTGGCAGGAGATCGAGCAGGTCAACACCAAGTTTGCACGCGTTGAAACGGTGAAGAAGTTTCGCCTCATCGATCAATTGCTCGACCCTGAAGACGAAGAACTAACCCCCACCATGAAGTTGAAGCGCAAAGTGGTGAATGATAAATATATCGATCTGATAAACGAGATGTACTAGTTGGGAGTAAATACATGTATCTCAAACCAAATCTAATCCTTGCGAGCGCGGTTCTGGCAATGTCTTCACTACTTGTTGGATGTGGTGGAGAAGAAGCAGCGCCAGGAGGTAATCGTGGTGTGACCGATACGGAGATTGTATTAGGTGTGTACACCGACTTGTCGGGGCCTACTGCCGTGTGGGGCGTGGGCGCAACCAATGCCGCGCGTATGCGTTTCGAAGAAGTGAACGCAAGTGGTGGTGTGTATGGGCGAAAAATTCGCTATGTGGTAGAAGATACTTCGTATCAAATCCCCAAGGCGATATCTGCGGCGAACAAGCTGATCAATCGTGACGAAGTGCTGGCGATTCTATTGGCGGTAGGCACTCCGCTGAACAACGCTATTATGCCGAGATTGTTTGATGCAGGTGTGCCAAATCTGTTCCCAATCAGCGGTGGACGGCAGATGGTGGAACCCTTTCATCGAATGAAGTTTACCCAGCGCGGTATTTATTACGATGAAGTACGCGCTTCGGTGAAGTACTTTGTTGAGAAACTCGGTAAGCAAACACCCTGTGTAATTTATCAAGACACAGATTACGGTGTGGAAATTCTAGAAGGTGCGCAAGATCAGGCAGCTAATATGGGCTTGAGCCTGGCTTCAGTGTCTGCTCACAAGCCAACAGATACAGAGTTTACAGCGGCGATCTTGCGATTAAGAAAAGCCAATTGCGATTTGGTGTTGATGGGTACTGTGCATAGAGACACGATTCTAGTTCTGGATGCAGCCCGAAAAATGGGTTGGCAAGATGTTGATTGGGTTGGCAACAATGCCGCCTATGGCCAGGTAGTTGCCGATCAGGAAAGCGGTGAGGGTTACTACAGTTTTGTTCACATGGCGAAAATCTACGCTGATGATGACATGACACCCGAAGTGAAACAGTGGTGGGATACTTATGTTGAGCGCTACGACGTTGAGCCAGGGTTAGCCGCCATGGAAGGCTATCGAGCGGCGGATCTGACCGTGATGGCGTTGGAGCGCGCCGGTGCCGAGCTCACCACAGACGGCTTGATCGCTGCGATGGAGAGCATTAACGACTACACTGACATATTCGGTTATCGAGTGTCGTTTGGGCCCGACAAGCACAGTGGTGCGACGGAATCAGTGCTTTCTCAGGTGCAAGATGGGCGATGGGTTCAACTCGATCAGGCGATTTCTTACTAAGAATCGCCTTGCCAGACCAGGCGACCTGCTAAGTAGGTCGCTAGGGTTTTCATCGTTAACAGCTGCTCATCTGGGACTAACAACGGATCGTGTTCCAGTAGGATAAAGTCCGCCATCATGCCGGGTTCGAGGGTGCCTTTTTTGCCTTCCTCGCGGGTTAAGAATGCCCCGAGCTGCGTATAGGCGCGCAGTGCTGCGAATCTCGAAATTATCTCTTCTTCACCATATACCTGACCGCTCATGCCGCGCCGTGTAGAGGCGGCGTAAATTCCGATCCATGGCCCGATCGGCAGTATGTCGCTAGACATGGCGACGTGGATGCCATATTTCATTGGCGTTGCCATGGGATTGTTATGTTGTAAGCGGTCACCATCCAGATATGCGCTGTAGCGCCCCTCTAGGGTATAGGCGAAGTTGGGTTGTTGAGTAATTCCGATACCTTGCCGAGCCATGGTGCGCATCGTTTGTGCGCCGGGCATAACCGTGAAGTGGTTAAGGTAATGTCGGTGATCAGCTCTTGGGTTTTCCGTCAGCACCTCGTCCAAATACTCTACTACCAACTCTATCGCCGCATCGCCGATGGCATGAATTCCCATCTGCCTGCCTTCTTTGTGAACCGTGTGAATTAGCTCACGCAGTTCTTCTTCAGGCATATTGAGGTGGCCACGATAGGTTGCTTCGTTTCGGTAGGGCGCCTTGGTATATGCGGCAGGGCCAGTGAAGCCGCCGTCTGCGAAAATCTTAATGGGCCCGACTTTGAGATAGTCATCACCATCGCCGGTCATTTTACCGAGCTGTGCTATTGCTTCGGCACTCTCGTACTGCATTTGTACACTCGCCCGAGGTAGGGCGCCAGCATGTTGTGCGTAGACTTGTTCCCATTCATGGTAGTCGGCAATCGGGGTCATGGCTTCTGTGATGGAAGTAATACCTTTTGAAAACAAACCATTTAACTCTTGTGCGAGGCTCGCGCGTAAATCGTCTTTCGGCGCAGCTGGGATCAAACCTCCGACCAATTCTTCGTGCCGCTCGCGGATCACCCCATTGAGATTGCCCTGGTCGTCCTTTTCTATAGCTCCTCCCTCTGGGTCCGGGCTGCTGCGGTCAATTCCAGCTAGATTAAGGGCGGTGCTGGAAAATACGGCACTGTGAGCACCAGCTCGTGTGAGCATGACCGGGTTATTTGGCGCGACGGCGTCCAAATCACTAATCAGGGGTCGGCGCTTTTCGGCCAGCTCGTCTTCAGACCATCCGTAACCGGTAACCCAAGCGCCGTCACTGAGCTCATTCACCTTACTGGCGACCAGCGATTGAATCTGCTCGATCGATTGCACCTCGCTCAGATCAATATAGTGGCGTGGTTTACCAGATATGTGGATGTGCGAATCGTTAAACCCGGGCATGACGACTCGTCCGCGCAGGTCCACTTCTTCACTTGCTTGGAATTGATCGCGCATTTCAGGGCCGCCAACGGCGAGTACCTTTCCATCGTGGACTGCCATGCTGCTGGCTTGCGAGTTTTCCTCATCGAGTACGTAGATCTTGCCTGAGTGTAGTAGTAGGTCGACGCTGGTGCGCTCTTCGCCGAAAGCGATGGGCATGCTTAGCGCGCACGCAATTACGGTGGTCGCAAATGGGCTCATACGAATCCTTGTCCGAATCATAGGAATTGTCTCGATAGTCTCATGGTGCGTTGGGTTGTTTCGGTCGTGTTCTCATCGTTGTTTCCCGAAAGCGGGCGTTCACCAGCGATGGTTACCCGATGTCCCTTGCGTTCGTTAGGCCAGTAGTCCCATAGGGCAAAGTGCTGGGTGCATCGGTTGTCCCACAATGCGATGGCGTTTACTGACCAGTTAAATCGCAGTTGGAATTCTGGGCGCTGTTGGTGCTCATAAATGAGGTTTAGCAACGCACGACTTTCTGCGCTGGTGAGCCCCTCAATACGTGTGGTAAATGAGGGGTTCACATACAATGCCAGCCGCCGCGAGAGTGGATGCCTGCGCACGATTGGGTGCAGCGCGCGTGGGTATTCTTTGCCCAAGTCATCTACGCCGCGATCTGAATAGCGCCCACGATAGATGTGTTCAGATTCGTGATGTGCCTGCAGTGGCAGGAACAGTTGTTGCAGCGCAGGAGATAGTGTTTCGAAGGCGCCGTACATATCGGCAAATAGAGTGTCGCCGCCCGTTGGGGGTAGAACGTGAAGTTGTAACATGGTCGCCATCGGCGGTGCGACATCGCATGATACGTCGGTATGCCAGCCGTTGCCGTTAGCGACTTTCGATTCGGCATGAGCATGAATGACGAATACATCAGAATTATCGGGCAGTGTGGGTGCAGCTGGGTGGGTGTGCAGTGGTCCGAAACGCTTGGCGAAAGCGACTTGTTGGCTCGGCGTAAGTTCAGGTTGATCGCGAAAGAACAAGACGCTGTGCGTGGTGAAAAGATCCTGCAGCTCCGCGAATTGCTGATCTGACACATCAGTCAGATCAGCGCCAGTGACCTGTGCGCCAAATAGCGGAGTAATTGGTGTCGCATGCATAGGCTACTTTATAGCAGCAGGCGGTAGGGTTGCTCCAGTAGGTCTTTTACTTCATTTAGGAACAGCGCGGCAGGGCCGCCATCAAGAACGCGGTGGTCCCAGGTGAGCGACAAGCGCATTACCTGGGTTTTCACTGGGCGATCACCTTCCCAAGCAACATCGTCACGAATACGGTTTACACCGAGAATGCCAGCTTGGGGTGCATTGATAATTGGTGTGAATGCGTCGACACCGAACATTCCCAACGCAGACACCGTAAAAGTGCCGCCTTGCATGTCATCTAACGCGACATTGTTTTCGCGTACCGCGTTTGCGAGTCTGGTGCTTTCTGCGGCAAGTTCCTTAACGCTGATACTGTTGGCTTGTTTGATCACCGGTACGATCAAGCCTTCTTCTAAGGCAACAGCCATACCGATGTGCACATCGCCGTGCAGCGTGATTTCTTGCTCGCCCCAAGAAGCGTTAATGAGCGGGTGTTTGTCTATCGCTCTAGCGACGGCTCGGATGACCAGGTCGGTGTACGTAGGTTTGATACCTTCATCTTCCCATTCGGCAACCAACTGGGCGCGCAACTTAATCGCATCGTCCATGTTGACGTCCATATCCATGGTCAGCTGGGCCATGCTTTGCAGACTGTCATGCATACGTGCGGCGATGGTTTTGCGCATGCCTCTGACCGGTACGGTGCCAGCAGGTGCGGCGGCTGTGGCTGCTGGAGCACTGGCGGCAACTGCTGCAGCTTGTTCAACGTCTTCTTTGGTGATGCGTCCACCAGGTCCGGTGCCAGCTACGGTGTTGAGATCGATTTGTAGTTCGCGTGCGCGCTTGCGTGCAATTGGAGAGCTTGGGCCGCCGGCTCCGGCGGTACCACCCGCGGCTGCAGCAGTAGCAACATCGGCTTCGACAATGCGTCCACTAGGTCCGGTGCCATTGAGTGAGGCGTAATCGACGCCCAGTTCGCTGGCCAAACGTCTGGCCGCTGGCGAGGACAGGGTTCGTCCTCCGCTAGATTGGCTAGATTGGCTAGATTGGTTGGATTGGCTGGATTGTCCGGATGCGGCGATGGGAGTGACCGTTGCTTCGGTGGAAGCCCCTGCAGAGCCAGAACCCAAGTCCGCCGGAATTTCTTCGCCGTCGGCAAAAATGTAACCCACCACGTCGCCGGGCTCCATGGTCACGCCTTCGGAAACGATGTGCTTAACGATGCCGCTGGCTTCAGCGTCAACGTCGAGGTTGACCTTTTCTGTTTCTAAGCGGTAGAGCAACTCACCAGGTTCTACGCGATCACCGTCCGCGATATACCATTCTTCCACGACCCCTTCGGTCATGCTCATGCCTACTTTGACTAGATATATTTCTGTCGCCATGTCTATCTCTTGAATTGTTCGGAATAAAAATTGTTCATGCTATCGGATAAAGCTGCCGGTTTGTGCGGCGTGACCAAGCGCGGCGCTAACATCAAGCACCCTTGGTCCACTACGATCAATTGTCATCGTCGCTTTTTGCCCTGCGAGTAAGGTGCGTTCTCGTTCGCCATCGAATGCGAGTACACCAGGTCCTTGGCAGTGCACGGTTTTACCTAGTGCCAGCGGCTGACAATTAGTGACACCCACGCTCTCGTAAAGCCCTGGAGCGATTGGCGCAAAGACGCTATGTTTTCCCGCACCAAACTCCAACCAAAGTCCTTCGTCGTCACTCTCACTTATTGGATGAATTAAACCACCAATGGAAGTGATGCCAACTGCGGCGGGCTCTGCGCGAGTTAACAGCGCAGAGCGAAAGTGATTTGGTTTTAGTAGCGCGCGTGCGCCAATGAAGCGTTCGCTGCTAAGCAGCGCATCAATAAGAGCAAAATCGTCTCGCTCATCTTCGATAGCTACGTGAATTGCCTTTTGCTGGTCAAGCACCAGATCTGCTGGCACTTGTCCTGTAGCCACTAGGCCTGCTGCGGCGCCGGCGGTAGTTGCTTCGGTGAGTACCGGGAAC
This sequence comes from Phascolosoma agassizii, assembly GCA_035593235.1. Taxonomy (NCBI): domain Eukaryota; kingdom Metazoa; phylum Annelida; class Sipuncula; order Phascolosomatiformes; family Phascolosomatidae; genus Phascolosoma; species Phascolosoma agassizii. The sequence goes on from JAVJHY011842715.1 coordinate 17,723, forward strand.
ACATTGTTAGTGCCAGTACTGATAGGTAGCAGCGGGGCGTCAGGCCAACCCAAGCAAAAAGCTCGGTTAGTGCCGTCGCCACCAAGCGTGACCACGATATCGCAGCCCGCATCTTTCATCGCACGGGCGGCGCTGATTGTGTCTAACGCGGTACCCATTGTGGTGGAATCGACCGGCCTTGCGTTCACATCGCCCACTTCGTTTAACGCATTCTCAATAATACCGTGGGCATCGTTGTGGAACACAAAATCGCGTGCGCCGGCCGCGTGAGCGCCGACGATCACGCGGCGCACGATGGCTCGCTTTTCTTGGTTGTCGAATACAGACGCGCGCGCGACAAGTCGTCGCACGTCTTTACCCGATGCAGGGTTGGCCAGCAGGCCAATAGTGCCCATACGCTTTTGTTTACAGGCCGAGTTGCTTTTTCGCTTCGGCGACGATGCGCTCAGCGTTTGGTACGTAATGCTTTTCCAGTGCGGGGCTAAATGGCACAGGAGAAAAAGGTGCGCCAACCCGTGCAATTGGTGCATCTAGGTAGTCGAAAGCCTCTTCCTGAATTTGTGCTGCAATCTCGCCACCGATCCCACCAAAACGGACTGCTTCATGCACAACCATGGCTCGATGGGTTTTCTTAACAGACTCCACCACGGTGGCCGTATCAAACGGCTGCAGTGTGCGAGGGTCGATGACTTCAGCGTCTACGCCAAGGGCTTTGAGTTGTTCGGCGGCTTTGACTGCTTCGTGCACCATGCGGCCTAGCGCCACAATGGTGTAGTTGGCACCGGGGCGTACAATGTTGGCTTTGCCTAAGGGGATCTCGTAAGACTCTTCCGGCACTTCACCCTGCAGTGCCAACGACATCTTATTCAACACCACAATCACAGGGTTGTCGTCACGTGCGGCGGCGATAATCATGCCTTTGGCATCGTATGGCGTCGTAGGCATGCAGACTTTGAGGCCTGGCAAATGACATATCCATGCCTCCAGGCTTTGGCTGTGTTGTGCTGCCAGGCTCATGCCAGCACCGGCCATCGTCAGCATCGTTACCGGCAAAGTGGCGGCGCCACCGAACATGTAACGCATCTTGGCAAGTTGGTTCGCCACTTCGTCCATGCATTCGCCAAGAAAATCCATGAACATGAGGTCGATGATCGGCCGGCAGCCGGTGGCCGAGGCGCCAACGCCCAAACCGACGATACCTTTCTCGGAGATCGGCGTATCGAACACGCGGTCCGGTCCGAATTCATCCAAAATGCCTGCGTAGTAGCCATAAACGCCACCGGCGCCTGCCACGTCTTCTCCTGCGATAAATGCGTTGGATTGCTCACGCATGACAGTGCGTACACCTTCGGTGATGGCGGCCACGTACGGTAGTTTGCGTTCTTTTACTTGCTCTGCTTCAGCCATGTTAATTCCTTATGCGTAAACGTCTTCAGTGATCGAGGAGGGATCGGGGTAGGGACTGTCTTCCGCGAACTTAATGGCGGTCTCGATCTCGGCAAATGTCTCATCGTGCACTGCTTGCGCCTGTTCTGCACTGAGCATGCCCTGTTCGGACAGGCGAGCCTCAAACTGATCAATAGGATCTTTTTTCTGCCAATGCTCAACTTCTTCGTCGGTGCGATAAGTTAAACCCATACCGCGCACGCCGACGTGGTCGTAATAACGATAGGTTTTGCACTCAAGCAGCGTAGGTCCTTCGCCGGCGCGAGCACGGGCGATTGCTTCGCCTGCGGCCTCATGCACCGCAATGACATCCATGCCGTCGACGATGACGCCTGGCATGCCGTAGCCTTGCGCACGATCGGCAACATCGACAATAGCCTGGTGGTTGGCTTGGGGGGTGTATTCCCCATAGCCGTTGTTTTCGCAAACGAATACAACAGGTAGTTTGTACAGCGCCGCCATATTTGCCGCTTCATGAAAAGAACCTTCATTGCTGGCACCATCGCCAAAAAAGCAGCAAACAACGTCGTTGGTTTTGCGAAACTTATTGGAGAAGGCCGCGCCCATGGCGATTGGCGGTCCGCCACCAACGATGCCGTTTGCGCCCAACATGCCAACTTCCAAATTGGAAATGTGCATGCTGCCGCCTTTGCCTTTGCAATATCCGGTGGCACGGCCGAACAGCTCAGCGAACATTTTATCAAACTCACCGCCTTTGGCGATCAGGTGACCATGGCCACGGTGGGTTGAGGTTATCTGGTCGCTATTTGACAAATGTGCCATAACACCTGAAGCGACGGCTTCTTCACCAACATATAGGTGCAAAGCGCCCGGAATTTTGCCATCTTCCATCATTTTTCCAGCGCGCTCTTCGAATCGGCGAATGCGGACCATGCGCCGATGCAGGTCAAGCAATGTGTCGTTTGAGATCTCTTCGCTCAAGGTATCTTCCCCCAGTAATGTGTACGTCTTTATAACGTAGTATTGTGCTGCAATAAACGCGTCATATAATAACGCGTTCTAAAATTCAGTGGGAGGGATTATGCCATCATTTGCCGAGAATCTGGCGCAGCAGCGACCGCAGGAAGTCGCAATACGCGATGAAGTCCGTGAGTTGTCGTGGGCAGACGTCAATGAATCGTTAAATAAAGTGAGTAACGGCCTGAATACTTATGACCTTGGCGAGAAGCGTCGGGTTGGGGTGTTTGCGGAAAATGCAGTGGAAACTGCCATGGCAAATCTCGGTGGCCTGGTTGCTGGTACATCGGTAGTGCCGGTAAATTTCCACCTAACTGCTGATGAAGTGGCCTACATTCTCGCCGATGCCGGCGTGAAAGTGCTGTTTTGCGATGCTAAGACCGCCGAGCGAGCAGTAGATGCTGCTGCGCAAGCCAATGTGCCGGTGGTTATTGGCTGGCACTGCCAATCTAATGCGAAGGCTGATGGAATCGAGGATTGGGATGCCTGGATGGCGAGCCAGTCTGATGCGCCTTGTGATGAATCACGCCGACCGTTGCCAAATTTGTTGTATACCTCTGGTACTACCGGCCGACCGAAGGGAACAGAATTGCCGCCGACCATGTTTGCTGGCGGCGACAGTGTTGGGGAACATTTGGCCAAATTACAGCAGGATCCACGTGCTGCTCTTGGCGTGCATATGGTTGTTGGCCCCATGTATCACACAGGGCCGCTGTCTGGCGCTCGATTGTTAGCAGCCGGCGTTTCTAGTGTCATTCTTGGCCGTTTTGATGCGGAGAAAACTCTTCAAGCCATCGAAAGCTATAAAGTCAGCAACAGTGTCATGGTGCCGACTCATTTTGTTCGCTTGTTAGCACTGCCAGATGATGTCAAAGCCAAATACGATGTAAGTTCTCTGACCAGTATTTCCCACACAGGTGCTAAATGCCCGGTCGACGTTAAAAGGTCGATGATCCAATGGTGGGGCCCTGTGTTCCTTGATGCATACGGCGCCAGCGAAGTAGGCACCACCTGCATGATTACGTCAGAAGAGTGGATGGAAAACCCAGGTTCGGTGGGTAGGGCTATTCCCCCATTCACCGCACTCGTGTTGGATGATGATGACAATGAACTTGGTCCCAACCAAGAAGGGCGACTCTATTTCAAAGACGCCACCGGACGCGGCGTGGTGTATCACAACGATGCGCAGAAGTCGGCGGAGGCACATATTGCGCCTGGCGTTTTTACCTTAGGTGAGATCGCTTATATGAATGAAGACGGTTTTGTCTTCATTACTGACCGGTTTAGCGACATGGTGGTGTCGGGCGGCGTAAATCTGTATCCGGCCGAACCTGAGCAGGTGTTGATCGAGCATCCCGCCATATTAGACGTGGCTTGTATCGGTGTGCCCCATAACGAGATGGGCGAAGAGCTAAAAGCGTTGGCTATTCTTAAGGATCCGGCGGCAGAGGCGCCGAATACCGATGAAGTACTTGCCTGGTGCCGTGAGCGACTCTCTCACTACAAATGTCCACGCTCGCTTGAGTGGGTAACCGATCTGGGCCGCAACACCATGGGCAAGATCAACAAGCGCAAGTTACGCGCGCCATATTGGGGAAAAGAGCGGGATTAAGAGCGGGAAAAGAGCGGGATTAAGAGAGGGCACAGCGTTTACGCTGCGTCGAAAGCGATTGGCAGCGCGGTCAAGCCGCGCAAAATCAATGACGGATGATGCTGAAAGCTCGGCTCGGACTCACTAAAACGCAAATTGTGGGTGCGCTCGAGCAGCATGCTAAATGCCTGCTGCATTTCTTCGCGCGCCAGGTTTGCCCCCAAGCAATGATGAACACCAGCACCAAACCCCACATGAGTGCCCGCATTTTTGCGGCATACGTTTAGCGTGTCTGGCGCTTCGTACTTGGCCGGATCTCGGTTTGCCGCCGCATAGCGCAGCATAATCCGCGCGCCTTTGGCGAGTTTGACGCCTTCTATCTCGGTCTCTTGGGTGGTGATGCGAAATAGTCCCTGCACCGGAGATTCCAAACGTAGCACCTCATTGACGAAAACCAATAAGCGCTCCGGTTCGGCACGTAATTGTGCTGCCTGATCTGGGTTGTCTATCAGTAGTTGCAAGCCTGCGGCGATGCCATTGGTGGTGGTTTCATTGCCGGCGACCAATAGCTGTTGGGTGATGCCAAGCATCTCTGCCAGCGTCAATTCACGGCCTTGCTCATCACGTGCTTGTACGAGGTGGGTAAGGAGGTCGTCTTGTGGGGCCCTGCGACGTTGGCCCAGCTGATCGGCGATAAAGTCCTGGAACTGTTTATTCGATTGGGCGCAGGCAATCCATCTTTCATCACTGATCATCATGCCAAGAGGCTCGACGGAGGCGTCGGACCAGGCTTTGATGTCGCCGGACATGGAGCGATCAAGCCCCAACATGTCGGCGATAACCGTCACCGGAACAGGGATGGCGAAGTCTGCCACTGCCTCGAATAAGCCTTTGTCGATGAAGCCATCAATACAGTCGCTAACGATCTCGCGGATCTGGCCGCGCAACTTTTGTATTTCCTTGGGTCGGAATGGCTCGTCTAACAGGCTGCGAATGCGGGTGTGGTCTGGCGGATCTGATGAAACCAACACATTTTGCGCGCGTACGGAGTCCGCCATAATCTGTAGCACTTCGGGTAGTGGCGTGCGCATATGCGAAATGTTCTGACTGTTGACGTTAGAAAAGAGCGAGGTGTTACGCATGATCTCGCGCATCAGTTGGTAGTTTGCGCAAACGTACATGTCTAATTTGGGGTCAAAGAAGAATCCCGTTTTATGCAACGTCTGATAGTAGTCCCATGGGCACTCTTGAATGTCGGCGTCGGCGAGGCTACCGCTGGACGCGCTGCTATTTAGATCGAGATCGTTTCGCTCACTCATGGTTCGCATTCCTTTGTTGCCAAGCGCATGTTCATTAGATTCAAATAATGGCACATTATAGGAATCTTCAGAAGGACTAGCCAATGCGAGAAGTTTTGCTGGTGACCAAGGGCCATCCATATGAGCGTGAACCGTTTTACGCGACATTCGATGCAATTCCGCAAGTGAACTGGACGTTGGTGGAGCAGCCTGCGGCTCAAGCGTTATTCAGTGTGGAGCAAGCTGAGCCTTATGATGCGTTCGTATTGTATGACATGCCTGGTATCGCGTTTCAGGCGGATGGCCCGCCGCACTTTTCCACGCCCCGCAAGGTTTACCAACAACGATTTTTGGAGCTGCTTGAGCAAGGGCAGGGCTTTGTTTTCCTGCATCACGCTATTGCCGGTTGGCCTGCATGGCCAGAGTACGCCGAGATTATGGGTGGGCGGTTTCTCTACATGCCCGCAGAGCTGCGCGGTGTTGCGCGCCAGGATTCTGGCTATCGACATGCTGTGACGCACAACGTTTCCGTGGTTGCCGATCATCCAGTCACACAAGGTTTGCCTGAACAGTTTTCAATCACCGACGAATTGTACTTATCGGAAGTCTTTATCGATGACGTTGAGCCGCTGTTGGTCAGTGACTACTCATTTACGCAAGACAACTTTTACTCAGCAGCCAAAGTGGTTTCTGAAGGCAAGATGTTCAATAACGAAGGTTGGCAGCACCAAGCGGGTAGCAACCTAATCGGCTGGTGTAAAACCTACGGTGCAAGCCGAATCGTCTACCTGCAATGTGGCGACGATCCGGTTGCTTATGCCAATCCGCACTTCCAAAAACTATTATCAAATGCCATTGAATGGGTGAGTGAATAGCCTATGAAAAAATTTCGCGTGTTGGGGTTAGTTCTGTGTTGCGTACTTTTGGGTATCCGAAGTTCCGCGCAGGAAGTAACTCCAGGCAATTTGGCAGCTAATGCAGACGTGCAGGGCGCCATTGCGTTGGTGGATGCTTGGATCGAAGGCTTGCAGCGTTATCAAGGTGCGCCGAGTATTTCGGTTGGTTTTGTGCACGACCAAGAGTTGTTGTTTGCTAAGAGCTACGGCTATGCAAACGTTAAACGTAAGGTGCCCGCAAGCCCTGATACAATTTACAGCATTTGTAGTATCAGCAAGTTGTTTACGGCTATATCGGTGATGCAACAGCGCGATCGTGGACGGTTAACCTTGCGTGACACTGTGCAACAACACCTACCCTGGTTTGATCTACAACCAGCGCATGCGCAGTCAGGTCCGGCGCGTATTCATGGGCTATTGACCCATTCTTCTGGCTTGCCACGTGAGTCTGACTTCCCGTATTGGTCTGATCTGGAATTTCCCTTTCCTGACCGTAAACAAATGATCGAACGTTTATCGAGCCAGCAAACTTTGTATCCAGCTGACACACGCTTTCAGTATTCCAATCTTGCTCTCACCATGGCTGGCGAGATTGTTGCGCAGACCTCCGAACAAGACTACGCAAGTTATGTTCAGCAGGAAATTCTGGAGCCGCTGCAAATGAGCCAAACTAGACCGTCGTTTCCACAGAAACTACATGGTCGTGAAATGGCGGTTGGCTATTCGGGGTTTGACCGTGATCGCAAGCGCAAGGTGTTGTCGCCCTTTGATACACGTGCAATTGCACCTGCGGCTGGTTTCACCAGTACCGTGCGAGACCTGGCACGCTTCGCAAGCTGGCAGTTTTCAACGTTGGCCGGGCAGGCGACGATTCTAGATGCCAATACGTTGCGAGAAATGCATCGTGTGCATTGGGTTGACCCAGACTGGAAAATTAACTGGGGCCTGGGGTTTTCTGTCAGGAAATCCGAGGGTTCCGCTCAAGTTGGACACACCGGTGGTTGTCCCGGCTATATCACCAGCTTGGCGCTGATTCCTGAACACAACATCGCCGCGATAGCTTTGACCAACGCAGGCGACGTACCCGCTTCTCGAATAACCGATGTGATGCTTCGAAACATTGGCCGCCAGGTTAAGAAGGTCATTAAAGACACCAGCCAAGCTACGACTGCAGACACTGCATTGTCCGAGTACTCGGGTAACTATAAGTCTGAAGTTTGGGGTGGTGAGGTTGCGGTGCGAGTCTGGGGTGATCAACTCGCCTTGGTGTCAATTCCATCCACTGGTATTGGCGACACGGTGAAATTAAAGCGTGTCGAAGGTGATCAGTTTATACGTCTAGACAAACAGGATATCGAGCGTGAGCCCGTCGTCTTTGTGCGTGACAAAAAGGGCAACGTTTCAGGCGTGAAGAGCCACAGTAATGTGCGTGCTCGTATTGAATAAGGCGATATTGTGCAAGCAAAACAAGAAAAGGCAGCAGGTTTTTATTTCTACTTAAGCCTGTGGTTTTGGTTGGTTGTTGTAGTCGGTTTTGGTTCAGGTTTTGTTGGTGAGCGGCCTGATCCGACTGTACTGCAGAACCCTGTGGTGCATTTGCATGTCTTCATATTTGTAGGATGGTTATTTCTGACCTCATATCAGATGTGGTTGCCCTCTCGGGGTAGGACCGCCGACCATCAGCGCCTAGGCAAGATTTTGGCAGCCTATGGGGTAGTTATTGTTCTTAGTGGCTTTTGGGTTGCCCTGTCGCGCTTTACCGATCGGCTTGATGCCGGACTTGTGGTGCAGGCTCGCATTAACCTTCTGCCACCTTTTTCCGATGTCATCATTTTTCCAATCGTTTTCGGTTTGGCTCTCGCGTTTCGTCACAACAGCCAAGCTCACAAGCGGCTTATGTTGTTGGCCTGTTGTTTGTTGACTATTCCAGGTGTCGCGCGCTTGCCGTTCCTCGGCGCGCCGCCCAACGTTCTATTACTTGAGGTGATATGGCTGTTGCCGATGCTGGCGGCGATTGCGCGTGATCTCTGGGTTGATCGCCGTATGCACATTGTTTTTGTATTTGGATTGTTGCTGATGCCACTGTTGCCATTGCGAATGGCGTTGGTCGATTCTTCGGGTTGGGTCAGTTTTACTAATTGGTTAGCCCAGGTTTTGGGATAGGTACTGGGATAGGTACTGGGATAGGTGCTGGGCTAGGTGGTGTCTGCCTGGCCGCGGTCGTCGGGTTGTCGATCGTCGACGTTGTAAAACAGCAATGGGATGATCGACGCGACAGAACTTGCGGCTGGCAGTAACGTAAGCATCCAGAACAAGCCTTGTTGTGCGGAATCAGTCTGCGGCTGATTCGCGATGTAACCAGTACCCGCCAAGATCAAACCCATAAACCAGGCTGCGAGGCCGGTCGTTGCTTTGTTTGAGAACGTAAACGCAGCGAAAGCGATACCTTCAGACCGATGCCCGGACGTCCGCTCCATCTGATCAATCGTGTCGCCAATCATCACAGGGGTTAGCGCTGCATTCGGCCCTGCTAATAAACCATTGATGAATAGGAACACGTAGATGGTGGTGAGGCTGTTGAAGCCTAGGAAGTAAAAGTACACCAGCAGCGCTGCTCTGATTAACGAGGTAACGATAATTAGTGGCTTCTTGCCGCACCTGGGAGTGAGCAAAGGCGTTAAGGCCATGCCCGCAACGAGCCCGACCAGGGTGAAAATCATCAGTACGCTCGTTTGCGATGCATCCAGCAGTACATATTCTGCGAAATAGGGGAGTGCTGATGAGCCCGCAATCACCATGAACGACAGTATGGTGTGCAACATCAAAAGCAATAGCGGGCGATTGGTAAACAGTAGCCGAAACACGTTTACCAACGAAATGCGTTCTGCTGCAGGTGCGACTTTTTCGCGAACACCGAAGAAGGCTAACCAAAGTAGTGGTACTGCAACTGCGACCATCAAGCAAACAGCGTACAGATAGCCATCTTGTTTTGATTCTGGCGCAAGTGTCACTGCTAGGATTGGTAGTAAAATCGCTGGCGCGAAACCCCCGCCAAAAGAAACAATGCGAGCAATGACGACCACTCGAGCGCGTTCGGAGTCGCTCCGCGTAATGGTCGCTGTCATTGACCAGAGAGGGATATCTGTGAGTGTGTACACCATAGTCCACGCGAAATAGACGATGTAGGCGTAAATTAGCGTTTCGTTTGGTGCCAATCCTGGATTGTAGAAGAGTGCGACGGTCAGTAAGCCCAGGGGTAAGGGGGCGACCAGCAGCCATGGCCGGTACTTGCCCCAACGGGTGCGGGTCGCGTCGGCAACATACCCCATAACTGGGTCGTTGGCAGCATCAAACAGCCGGGCAACTAGTAGCAGTGTACCTACCGCAGTCGGCATCAGACCGAGAATGTCGGTAAATGCGAACATCAAAAAATTCAGCTGCAACACAAATATGATGTTCTGACCTGCCAACGCTGTGGCGAGGCTTGCCGTTACCGGTGTTGGTACCCGATCATTCGGGTTAGTCACAGAATTAACTTAGGAGAAAGCTTGGAGCGGTAATTAGCTCACTCTAAGCGGCATCTTGGCAACGCCGCGCAGCAAGACGTTAGGCGGATATTCCAGCTCTGCCTCATCGCACAACAGTTCGAAGCTATCAATGCGTTCTAACAGGCAGTGAAATGCAACATTCAGCTCTTTGCGCGCCAGGCTTGCGCCGACGCACATGTGAACGCCGTGTCCAAATGCGATGTTTGATTTGGCATTGGTTCGCTTGATGTCGAATTCATGGGGCTCAGCAAATAACTGATCATCTCGATTGGCGGATGAAAATCGAATCTGCACCATTGAACCGGCAGCGACGGGCGTACCCTGAATTTCCGTGTCCTTGGTTGCGACTCGCCACATATTCGCGGTAGGCGTCGACAGCCGTAAGACTTCTTCGACGAAGTTTTCGACCAAGCTTGGGTCGGCCTTTAGCATCGCAAATTGCTCTGGATGAGATATCCATAGCAGTACGCCTTCAGCGATTGATGCGGCAGTAGTTTCGTTACCCGCGACCAATAGCTGTTGCAGGACCGATAGCATTTCTGGTGTATCTAGAGGCGTTTCATCTTCGAATTTCGCGTGCACGATGTCGGAAATAATGTCCTCTTTAGGCGCAGCTTGACGTTCTTTGAGGCGCTCGGCGAAGTAATGCTGAAAATTAACGATCAACTCGGCAGCTTTCAATTGTTCTTCTCTGCTGGCGACGCCTGACAGTTGTGCAACGAAAGAATCTGACCAGTTTTTGAATAGTTCGTAGTCATCCAGCGATACGCCCAATTGCTCGGCAATAACGATAAGCGGTACCGCTTCAGCGAAATCAGCAAAAAACTCACAGTCACCTTTTTCCAACATTGTGTCGATCAGACCGTTACAGATTTGGCGAATATTTGGCTCAAGTGTTGCGACTCGACGCGCGGTGAATGCCTGATTGACCAACCCGCGATAGCGCCGATGCACTGGTGGGTCTTGGGTAAGCATGGTGTCAACGTTTTTATAGCCTTTGGCCTGGATCGCTTCGAGCTCTTGGTCGATCTCACCCGTTGGACGCATCGCTTGACCGAACTTGTTGGAAAATGTTTCGTGGTCGCGTGCAATGGCGCAAACCGTTTCGTAATCGGAAACGAAATAAATGCCCGTGTGCGGACAAAGGTACACCGGTGCTTCTGCGCGCAGTCGATCATTAAATTGATGCGGACAAGCCAATACGTCGGGTGACATTGGCGAGGTTTGCTCAAGAGGCTGCGAGAGGATTGGATGGTCGCTCATAATGCTCACAAATCGTGATTCTAGTTAGTAAATCTGATTCGATTATGGCGAACGAGGTGCGCAATTGAAACAGCCAATCGGAACGGTCTTGACTGACCCTGGCCGCGCTCACATACTCCTGCGGCTCTTGAACAGGGCAAATCAAACATGACAACACCTGTGATTCGAATGGCCGCATTGGGTGAAGGCGAGACTATTGAAGCGACGGTGGACGGTGTTGAAGTTTTAATTTGCCACGTAGAAGGGCAGTACTATGCAGTTCACGCACAGTGCAGTCACGCGCGCCAATCACTTGCTGGTGGTCGACTGCGAGGGTTTGCAATCTCATGCCCACTGCATGGCGCACGTTTCGATGTTCGTACTGGCGCTTGCCTGGCGGCGCCAGCAAAAAGACCAATTCAAAGCTTTCCAGTCACCTTAGAAGGTGGCAAGGTATGCGTTGACGTTAGTTCATATTCTCAATAAATAAAGGGGAGATTCCGATGGATCTACAAATTAAGGGCGGTAGTGCGCTGATTACTGGTGCGACGAAAGGTATTGGTCGCGCTATTGCAGATAGGTTTGCTGACGAGGGCTGCAACGTTGCAATTTGTGCACGTAATGCAGAAGAAGTAGAGGCAGCGGTCGCAGAATTAAGCGCCAAAGGTGTAAAGGCCTTTGGTCAAGCAGTCGACGTCGGTGACGGCGACGCATTCAAAGCATGGATCGATGCAAGCGCAGATGCGCTCGGTGGCATTGACTGCATAGTTTCCAATGTTAGTGGCGGTGGTGCCCAGGGTGAAGAAGCCTGGCGTCGTCATTTAGAGTACGACATGCTCGGTGCAGTTCGTATGGTTGAAGGTGCTATGGAGCAGTTGGAAAAGTCAGATAACGCGAGCGTGTTGCTGATCTCTACTACCGCGGCACTAGAAAAGTTCATGACTGCCGGCCCGTACAACGCTTTGAAAGCAGCGCTGCTTAACTACAGCGGTGCGTTGTCACAAGATGTGGCGGCCAAAGGTATCCGGGTAAACTCGATTAGCCCCGGCCCAATTTTTGTTGAAGGCGGTTCTTGGGATCAAATTAAGCAGCACATGACGCCGTTTTATGATGCGACTTTGGCTGACATCCCATTAGGACGTATGGGCTCCGCGCAGGAAGTGGCAGCTCAGGGTGTATTCCTGGCAAGCCCGCTTGCTGGCTTTACCACGGGTACCAATATCGTCATTGATGGCGGTATCACGAAGCGTATTCAATACTAATCACAACTTAATCTGATTTCTGGGAGGGAAGGAGTATGGCCAAGGCTTTTCGTTTTGGAGTGCAATCGTTTAATGCCGATTCTGGGGAGGATTGGGCGGCACAAGCCAAGCAGGCGGAAGCTTTGGGCTACTCCACCTTTCATTTAGCAGATCACATCTTAGGCGCAGGTCCTGCGCTGGAGCGGGCTAACCACCCGGTGCAGAACCTGGCAGCGATTCCAGCAATGGCATATGCCGCAGCAGTAACGTCGACGATCAATATTGGTTGTCGTGTTTTCTGTATTGATTATCACAATCCGATCGTACTGATTAAGTCGGCCATGACCATTGATAAGTTGTCCAACGGGCGACTGGAACTGGGTCTTGGTGCCGGATGGGTGAAAGAAGAATATGAAGCGCTTGGTATGACCATGGATTCGCCTGCGGTTCGTATTGATCGTTTGGGAGACATTCTCGAAGCGCTCAAAGCTTATCGTGGTGACGGCTTGGTCAATGTCGATAACAAAACGGTTAAGTGGGCTGAGTTTGAAGGTGACCCTAAGCCTGTCGGCAAGGCGCCAGTCATGGTCGGCGGCGGCAGTCCTCGCATATTGCGTTTGGCGGGCCGGGAAGCCGATATTGTCAGTCTTAACTTCAATAACCGTTCGGGCATGATTGGCCCAGATGGTGTGCAGTTGTCCTCTGAAGCGGAAACGCAAAAGAAGATTGGCTGGATCAAAGAAGGTGCAGGCGATCGGTTCGGTGATCTTGAAATTGAGATCGGTGCCTATTTCACGTTTGTTATGGACGACCCTAGTCCTGTGCTCGGTCAGTTCGCTGGTATGTTTGGCTTGTCGGAAGAAGACATGGTGAAGCACCCACACGCATTGTTTGGTTCCGTTGATGTAATTTGCGATGAGCTTGAACGGCGTCGTGAACTGCATGGCATTTCCTATGTCACCGTTGGCAAAGACAATATGGAAGCGTTTGCGCCCGTGGTGGAGCGACTAGCAGGTAAGTAATGGCCGATACTGCTTCGGCCGCACGGGCTTCGCTGTTAGCGAAAACACCAAAGTCCCAACAGGTTGCACAAGACCGGTCAGAAATTCTGAACTCCGGTCTTGCTGCCAATTTGGAAATGCCACATCCGATTTTCATTGAACAGGGCCAGGGCGCTCACGTTCTCGATGCGGACGGTAATCGATACATCGATACCTCTGTAGGCTTCGGCCTTCACATGTTAGGCCACGCGCATCCGATCGTTGCCCAAGCAATTTCAGATCGGCTACCGAAGGGTTGGATGTTTGGCATCCATAGCACCTCTCAACTGAAGCTTGCTAGTTTGTTGCATGAAGCGATTCCGTGCGGTGAACGGGTGGTGTTTTGCAATACTGGATCGGAGGCCACCATGTATGCCATTCGCGCCGCGCGCGGATACTCTGGCAAGGACAAGATCGCCTTTTTTGATGGCTTTTACCACGGTGCGCACGATTACGGCATGTGGATGACTGACCCTCAAAGCCCGTTAGACGCACCGATAGCGCAACCAATGGGGCATGGTATCCCTCACGTGCTGGCAGATCTGACGTTGATGCTGCCATACCGGAATCCGAAAGCTTTTGATCTGATCCGTCAGCATAAAGACGAGCTAGCGATGGTGTTTGTTGAAGGCGTGCAGAGCTCAAACCCACAACCTGATGTTGGACCATTTTTACAAGAACTGCGTGATGTATGTGCCCAGTGTGACGTCTTGTTTGGTCTTGATGAGGTAATTACCGGGTTTCGCGTCGCCTATGGTGGTGCGCAAGAGCGTTTTGACGTAACGCCTGACATCGCGACCTACGGAAAGGTGATTGGCGGAGGTTTACCTGTTGGTGCAATTGCTGGAAGAGCGGATCTGATGGATGTGTTCACGGGCCTTGGCGCGAAACGGGGCGTATTCTCCGGTGGCACGTTTTCTGGCAATCCATTGACTATGGAAGCGGGTGCGGCAGTGGTAGAACACCTCCGTGACAACCCTGATATTTATACGGCCATAGAAACACGTGGTAATCGTTTGGCCGCCGCGGTAAACGACTACTGTCGAGAGTCAGAAATTTCGGCGCAAATGAAGAACGTCGGTGGCATGTTCCACATGTTCTTTCAGCGTGAATCAGTGAACTCGTCGCGTGATGCGAATTTTGGCCAGATCGCAGCGCAACAGGCGTTTTACATGCATTGTTTGGATCGAGGCGTGTTAGTGCCAGGCACGCAACGTGCGTTTCTTTGTTCTGAGCATACCGATGAGGTGGTAGACACTCTGATAGAAGTGTTTTGCACATCACTGCGTGATGTGCAAAACGAAGGGCTATTCGGCAATTAAGAGATGCAGTTAACCTTTGGTGAAAAAGTCTGAGCGCGGGGTGCCGGTTTCGTCGTAAACGGGCTCCTGGATATCGACTAAATATTTGTATGTTTCTGCGCCAAGAAGACCGAAAGCGCCCAGCGCATCGCGCATGTCCGTATACCAGCGATCATCGAAGTGTGCTTGTAGATCTGCTTCTGTTTCCCAGCGCTCAAATACGCGAATTCGGCCCGCAATCAGTGGGTCTGGGCACCAGTCGTAGTCGAGGCAGCCTTTTTCTTTGAGTGCGCCTTCAATTAGTGGTTTGGCAACTTTCAGTGCTTCTTCTAGCTTTTCTGGAGGAAGGTCAACTGTGCCGGAAATAATAATGCGTGTGGTTGTCATTGGTGCTCCTGGGTGAGACGATATTATCGCGAATTTTGCAACGCGTATTAAGTTTAATGCTTCTAGTCAAAAGGCCAATTAGCGAGGTCAGCCAAACATGAATATAGAGTTTAGTGCCGAACACGAAGAGTTTCGCGCAGAAGTTCGAGCGTTTATTGCGCAGGCGCTGACGCCCGAGTTAAAGCGCGAAGCTGAGCGCACCACGACTGTGTTTGCTGAAAAAGATGTTGCCATGAAATGGCAGGAAATCCTAGTGGAGAAGGGTTGGGCAGTGCCAGCTTGGCCTTTGGAACATGGTGGCATTGATTGGTCTGCTGAGCAGAAATACATTTGGGGCGAAGAGTGCGCCAAGGCGCATACCCCCGGACTGATTCCATTGGGATTGAGAATGCTCGCGCCAGTTATTTTCAAATATGGTACGCCCGAACAAAAGGCGGAGTATTTACCCAAGATTCTATCGGGCGAGCATTACTGGTGTCAGGGCTATTCCGAGCCAGGCTCTGGCTCCGATTTATCGAGCTTGAAAACCTCAGCTGTACGCGACGGTGATGACTATATTGTTAATGGCACCAAACTCTGGACGACGCATGCACAGTTTGCCGACCACATTTTCTGTTTGGTAAAAACAGATCCAGACGTCAAACCGCAAATTGGCATCTCCTTTTTACTGATCCCCATGAATCTGCCAGGTATTCAAGTCGACCCAATCATCACCATCGCAGACGACCATGAAGTGAACCAAGTCTTTTTCGATGATGTGCGCGTGCCGCAGGCTAATCGTGTGGGTCCGGAAAACGAAGGTTGGACGGTGGCCAAATACCTGCTCGAATTTGAACGCGGGGGTGGCGGTGCAGCGCCAGGGATTCGTGAAATGATCGCTGGTCTTAAGCAACTTGCTGCGCAAGAAATGGATGGGCTGACGCCGCTCATTGAAGATCCTGATTTTTCAGCTCGTTTGGCGCAGGAGGAAATTCGCAATGAAGCGCTATTTTTCCAGGAGTTGATGACGTTGGATCGCCTGTCAAAAGGTGGCTCGCCGGGTCCTGGTTCTTCGCTTGCAAAGAATACTTCTGTTGATATCAATCAAAGCTTGAGCACTCTACGGCTCGAAGCTGTGCACTATTACGGTATTCCACACGCTAACAAGATTTCCCTTAACGGCCATCATGACGAGTGGGTGGGCCCAGACTATGCAGAAACTGCGACGCCACGTTACATCAATAATCGCGCAGCCTCGGTGTTTGGTGGTAGTCGCGAAGTGCAGAAAAACATCATTGCTAAGGTTGTGTTGGGGTTGTAGAGCACCGTAAGTTTGTTACTACCCGTGGTGGTATCGAGTATGTGTTGTTGCTTGATTTCGTTTTGCCCAAGTGTCTCAATGTTGTTGATACGCTCCGGTCGTATCGGTCGCATAGGCTAGTTGGTTACTCCGTATGTGGACACGCAACTGAGCAATAGACGTTGGGCTACATTTTTTGAAAGGGCAGGGATGTCGTCCATGAACTGCGGGAATGCTGTGTATTAGGGAGATTAGTGCATCCCGAGTTTCGGGGGACGTACTCTTTTTGAACCAACGATCGACAGTTATCAACACAGCAACTTTACGCTTTTCACGTATGGTTTGTGCGATTAAGCTTCCAGAGCCATTCCCCAGAATAGGGCCCAGAAATATACGTCAAGAATTCAGGTCAATCTGACGTATATGAACTAGTGAGCATCGTGACTCCGGCCGTGGAGACTGTGTTGGCCTACCTTTAGGCGCGTAGTTATGTTTGATGGTGAGGAAATTGATATGTTTCAATCGCATGTAGAAAAACGTTGTTAGGCGGATAGCACTAAAATTCATACTAATAGAACCAGTCAGCCATAATTTTCGACATTCCAGTAGACGATACACACAAAGGAATAGAATCATTGACGTTCAAAAATTTGTAGCAGATCGCTGGGTATCCTGGGTTCTAGAATTGTCCGTACTTCTCGTCGTGGCGTTTTTTACCATCTCCGAAGCTCGCAGGACCAACGAGCAAACACGTGAGATGCTCACGCGATATGACGAAGCTATTTCGGGCTATTTCACGGACAAAACCAACGCCATTGATGCTGCTGTATCCTCAGGGGTATCCTCCATCGAAAAAAAGGCGAAATCGCTTACGCTCGAAGATCTAAAGAGGATCTCTGAAAGCCTGCGAAAACCAGAACAACCTAAATAGGTGTATGTCATAGCCATGATTCGAAATACACCTATCTCCAGTCTCCGCCTAACAGGTGGTTTGACTCGGTCACTTCGCTCCCTGGGACGCATTGACCGCTACTTCGCTTGGCTGTCGCCAACCGGCGCACCCGTCAAGCGCCCTTCAACCAGGTGTTATGCACGTAACACGTGAGGGATCACGCATGAAAGAAGAATTAAGAAAAAAATATCTACGAATTAGCTTATGGGTTATTGGAGTTATTTTTATTGTTGGCATTTGGTTTCTTGGTCAAGTCTGGCCGTCTGGATGGCTGTGGCACCATTCAGGTCGAAACCATTATCACGAAATGATTATTGTGGTTTATGCCACCCTGGGTATTTTTCTTATACTGGCTGCTAAAGAACCGTCCAAGCACACCAGTTTAATTTGGTTCACAGTTTGGTCTAGCATCACTCATGCAACCATCATGGCACTTCAGTCGTTTAGTCCAGGTGATCATCTTGGGCATCTATGGGGCGATGTTGCGGCTTTATATATTGTAGCTGGTTGGCTAGCGTTTCTAATGCCGAGAAAGTCCAATGCATAACAAAGCCAGCAACGGCGACGCTCGTACCTCGCACGCGTTCTGGCGGCGTTA
>JAVJHY011843798.1:0-35491 GCA_035593235.1 Phascolosoma agassizii
CGCGCGCAACTTCCACTTCCAGCGTCTCGGACAGTGCATTGACGACCGACACGCCGACGCCATGCAGGCCGCCACTGGTGTTATAAGCCTTACCGTCAAACTTGCCGCCGGCATGCAGCGTCGTCATGATCACTTCAAGCGCGGACTTGGCCTTGAATTTCGGATGAGCATCCACCGGAATGCCACGACCGTTATCGCTAACGCTTAGAAAACCGTCGCCGTCGAGATGAACCGTGATCCAGGTCGCGTGGCCCGCAACCGCCTCATCCATCGAATTGTCGATCACTTCGGCGAATAGATGGTGTAATGCCTTCTCGTCGGTGCCACCGATATACATACCCGGCCGGCGCCGGACCGGCTCCAGGCCCTCAAGCACCTCAATATCGGCGGCGGTATAGTGTTCGGTCGCGTCAATTTCTGTCTTGCGCGAGCGGGCGGGTTTGGATGCCATTGACTTCTCTCTGGTGGCAGCTTTCCGGCGAGCCGGTGCATTATTGGTCTCGACATCTTGGCCAAAGAGATCGCGTTGAGGTTTAGGCATCAGCCAATCGCTCCGTTCCCGAGCGGCGATCACGCGGAACCAGGATACACGCCAGACGAATCTATTTGTCTCCGAACCCAATTCGATCGCATGGCGCCAGCCGTAATTCAAGCTGTAAGCTCGCCGCGCGCGCCAAGTTTTGGTAAACAATGGCTAACGCCAGCGCCGCCAACTGTGTTGACCACGCAGCGTTGGCGTCGGCCGCCGTCTTGGTGCTGTCGGACCGCCTACCATTGGTGGTTCCGGGTTTCTTAGGCCGCCGAGACCCTTCTTGTACCTGGCTCATAACAGTGACTTCTTCGGTGAGTTCGCTAGTGGCATCTTCATGGTTTCTCCCGAAACCTAGTTTTAGCACCCAGGATTCCTGGCAGGCACACCGTTAACCGGTTGTTCAGAAGGGTCGGGCCTATCCATCGGGCGGACGAGAGAAATCCTGACCCCTGGGGAATGGCGTCCGACGGCCGGCGGTTTCACCTGTCCTATGCATAGATTCAGACGCCCGTCTCCGGTGGGTTTCAAAGGCTCGTCTCGGGTTGCAGGGATCGGACTCGCGCTGGCCCTGACGGCCGCGGCCTGTGGCGCCGAGGTCGCTCCGACCATCGAGGCAGCAAGCGACACCGGCAGCGCCGACCCTGACGCCGATAGCGCCGAACCAGGCGTTGAGGGTCCGGTCGCCCCAGGAAGCGCCGAGGCCGCAGAGAGCGGCTCGACCGCACCCGCCGAGGAGCCGACGGCCGCAGCCCCCAGCTCCAACCACGTCTTTCCCGATCTCGACACCCTCAACGTCGTTGACGGCTCGACCGTCAACCTGGCAGCCGAGCTTGCCGGGGGTGACACCCCGATTCTGCTGTGGTTCTGGGCGCCGCATTGACCTGCGTGTAACGCCGAAGCACCGGTGGTTGAGCAGTTTGCTCAGTTGTACGAAGGACAGGTACGGGTCGTTGGAATGGGAACGCAGGACAGCTTCGGGTTGGCTGAGCAGTTCCTGGAGCGGCATCAGGTCGCCACGCCGTTGATGACATGGGACGAGAGTTTCACCACCTGGCAGTACTACCAGGTACGTGGCCAACCGACAGCGATTCTGGTTGACCCCGCGGGCCAGCCGATGGGTCAGTGGATCGGCTTGACCCAGGAGATGGTCACCATGGTGGAGGACTTCGCCTAGTGTCCTGTCAGGTTGATCCGTTGCCTAATTCGGCGAGTGATGGGCGTTCCTCACCAGGACGCAGTTCCGCTCGCTACTGGTAGTAACGGAGGAACGAGGACGCAGTGAGGGGCGTCCAACGCCGTTGAATTAGTGACATGATTAGCCTGACAGGACACTAGGCGCGGACCTGGCTGCGGCCGTCGAGGAGTTTGACGAGGGTCTTTGGCGCCACCAGCCGATAGGCATCGTCGAGTATCCCGGCGACCTCATCCCAGTCGGGGTCGACGTCGAGCCGTACCCCTATCCATCCCCTGTGGCCGACATAGGCCGGGACGAAAAAGCGGTCCGGTTCCTGCTCGACCAATTCGGTCTGTGCTCCCGGCGGAGCAGCGCAACAGATCGCCAGCTTTCCGTCGTCGTGGTGGCCGTCGTAGAAACTGACGAGCACCTTCTTCTCGCGGATGAAAAACGTCGGTGCTCCGTGGCTCTTGCGTTCCGAGACCTCGGGGAATCCGAGCGAGATCTTGCGTAGCTTGGACAATGCCGCAGTCTTCTGCTTTGCCGTAAGGGCCATCGGCGTATTCTTGCAGATGCCGCCCTTGCATGTCGTTGGGACGGCCCGCCTCGTTTCTGACTCGGGCTTGACGGGCTACGGTGAGAGCTGAATCATGTCGGAGCGCCACATCAGCGGCGTCGAATCGTTTTCGAAACGGGGGAATGTATGAAGGTTGTTGTTGACTTCGATCTTTGTGAGAGCAACGCGGTGTGCATGCAGATTGCACCCGAGGTGTTCGAGGTGCGGGATGATGACTTCCTGTACGTTCTCAACGAGAATCCGGGAGCGGAGCTTGAGCAGAAGGTGCGCGAGGCGGTTGAGCGCTGCCCCAAGCAGGCCATCAGCCTTGCCGACTGATCTCGGCTCCCCGAGAGCGATCCTCGGGGCCAGTATTTTGTGAGCCGCGTCGTATGAGCCCTGTCTTGTGAGCCGAATCGTCATCGTCGGCGCCTCATTGGCCGGCACCCAGGCCGCCCAGACCATTCGCCGCGCTGATTTCGACGGTGAGCTGGTCATGGTCGGTGATGAAGCGCACTATCCCTATGACCGTCCTCCGCTGTCCAAGAACTACCTGACCGACGAGACGCCAGACGAAGATCGGCTTCGGCTCCGCCCCACGGTTGATCCTGACGCGTTGGGAATCGAGTGGCGGCTTGGGCGCTCCGCAGTGTCCCTCGATATCGGCGGTACGACGGTGACGCTCGATGACGGCGAAGAGGTGACATACGACGGGCTTATCATCGCCAACGGGGCCCGACCACGCCGTCTCCCAGGGACCGATGATCGTCCGCCGGGCCTGTTCGAACTCAGGACCCTCGATGATGCCCGCGCCCTTCGGGCCGCCTTCGAAAACAGCCCTCGCCGAGTGGTTGTCGGCGGCGCAGGGTTCATCGGTGCCGAGGTCGCGGCCTCGGCCCGGGACCGGGGTCTCCACGTAACGCTGATCGATGCCGCCCCCGCCCCGCTCGACCGGGTACTTGATCACGAGGCCGGCATGGCCGTCGCCGCTCTTCACCGATCGCATGGTGTCACTGTCCGCCTCGGTGTTGGCGTCGAACGATTCGAGCTGGCCAACGGTGACTCGGGCCAGGTGACCGGAGTCGTCCTGAGCGACGGGTCGACCCTGGATGCCGACGTGGTTGTTGTCGGCATCGGCGTAGTCCCCAATACCGAGTGGCTGGCCGAGTCCGGGCTGACCATCGATAACGGTGTTGTTGCAGATGAGACCTGTTTGGCCGGCCCGGGCATTGCCGTCGCCGGTGACATTGCCCGCTGGCCGAATCGTCGATTCGCCAAGAAGATGATGCGAGTCGAGCAGTGGGACAACGCGGTCGACATGGGCATGTACGTCGGGAAGCGGATTCTGGTCGAGATGGGCGCAGGGCCTACCCCGGAACCCTTCGAGCCGGTCCCGTGGTTCTGGAGCGACCAATACGATCGGAAGATTCAGCTGGCCGGGTTCACCGACGACCATCATGAGGTGGTCCAGGGCTCGATGGCCGAGGCCCGCTTTGTTCAGGTGTACGGAGATTCGTCCGGGCGGCTGACCGGCGCACTGTGCTGGAACCGACCCCGCCAGGCAATCGCAGCCCGCCAGATGGTCTCCGAAGGGGCGACGGTCGCCGACGCCAGGGAGCGGCTCGCGGGGTGACCGACCCCGGTGACGAACCGGTCGAGGTGGTCGATCCATCCGGCGAGGTCATCAAGGTTACCAGCCGACGTCGAATGCGGGCCGAGGTGCTTCGTCATCGCTGTACCTACATCGCCGTCGTGGTCGGTCCGGTCGGCTCGCTGGGTCCCAAGCCGGTTGCCGGTGTGCTGCGGGCCGACAGCGAGGTAGTGGTACATCGCCGAGCCGATTGGAAGGACACCTACCCGTCCTACTGGGACTTGGCCTTTGGGGGTGTCTGCGATGTTGGCGAGAGCTGGGGCGCGGCGGCTCACCGTGAACTGGGGGAGGAGGCCGGGATCGAAGGGCTTGGACTGCTCGACCTCGGCCCGGACACCTACGAGACCGACACCAACCGTGTCGTAGGCCGGGTCTATGTGACGGCCTGGCCCGATGAGCCGGTCTGCGTCGATGGCGAAGTCGTCGCCCTGGAACGCGTCAGGCTCGGCGATCTTGCGGAGTGGACGACAGGGCGGTCGGTGTGCCCGGATTCGGCTCTGCTTGTGATGCCGAAACTGCTGGCGCTGGTCTGACCGGCCGATCGAACGACCCCGACATCGGCCTGGTCCGGGGCCGTCTCCTAGTGGTCCACGCCGGGACCAGGGCAGGCGCAGCATCGGACGGCCCGACCACCGTCTTCGGCTGGGCTGGGATCGAGGGGATTGGGTTCGGCTGGATTGGGTTCGGCTGGATTGGGTTCGGCTGGATTGGGTTCGACTGGATTGCTGTTTGGGTTGTCGGTGTGGGTGGCAAAGACGGCGTGGCAGCGACCGGCTGATCGGCTTCGGGCACTGGACGCACCACAGAGCTGGGGAGCGCCGCCGTTCGGTCCCAGAGCGATTCCGGGCTGACCCGTATCTGAAGGGTGAGCGGCTGCTGCCGCATGCCGACAGCGAGAAACGGTCCGATGAATGGTCCCAACTGGTGCCAGGCATCCCACTCCAGATGGAGTTGTTCGATGACGGCGCGGTGGTCGACCTCGACAACTTGCAGTCCGGCATCCTGTAGCGAGCGAAGGCGTTTGACGTGGGTTTCGACCAACTTCGGCAGCGACGCCCCGGCGCACTGATTGATGATCATGCCAGCCCGTGGGGGGACCACCTCCGAGGCCGAGACCAGTAGGCGGTCGTCCGAGAGCCGTGACAGCACCACGAACGGTTCTCCCGCTTCGGCGGTCGAGATCACGATGAGGCGTGATGTCGAGCTGTAGACGTGGATGATCTGCTGGCCGTCTGGCTCGGTCAGATTGACCAGAGGATGGAACCCGCTCTGATCGAGCAGAGCATCAAAGCTCTTATCCCTGCCGTCGTCCTCAGAGCTGACTTCCAACCGGTGGGAGGTGTTTTCCCAGCCCGTCAGATAACCATGGTTGACCGGATTGATAAAAACCGCGGCGACGGCCCGGATCAGTGCGAAACTCTGTGCTGCGGCGACGGCCAGGATGGCGCAGACGAAGACGGCAAGCCCGGCCATAAACGCCCCGCAGAAGACCGCGACGCCGGCCACGGTGGTCTCCATGGCCAGCCTCTTGGCCACCCGGGAGATCAGCAGGCGTCGGAGCCAGCGAATTTGACCATCCATCCTGGTCATATCGGTCGTGGGGCTCCCGCCATGAGAACCGGCCGGTTACTTGAATGGCGATCGGTCTTGCCGATATGCGCAGCGTGATCGCAGTTCTTTTTGCAGTGCTTTCCGGCGTGTCGTACGGAGCGGCCGACTTTTCCGGTGCGCTGGCCAGCAAACGCAACGAAGCGGCGTTGGTAGCGATGGCCGTTCAAGTGCTTAGCCTTGTGTCGCTCGCTGTTGTATTGGCGGTCTGGAGAACGGGCTCGATCGTGGGAACCGACCTGGCCTGGGGTGCGCTCGGCGGCGTGGGGGCAACCGTTGGGCTGACCACCTTCTATAAGGCACTGGCCGAAGGGCCGATGTCGACCGCAGCGTCGGTGACCGCTCTGATCGGATCCCTGGTCCCGGTACTGGTCGGTCTGGCCCTCGGCGAAGTGCCGAACACCATCACCTTGATCGGTATGGCGGTTGCCATACCGGCCGCCATTGTGGTCTCGGTCGGGGCGGCCGGGGTGCGGCAACAGTCGGTGGTGCTATCGCCTCGGGCCAGGGTGCGGAGCCAGGCTCAGGTTGCTCGGACCCGCAGGCTTTCAGTGATTGCCGGCCTCGGTTTCGGGCTGTTCTTTGTCGCCCTGGCTCAAACATCTGCCGAAGGCGGGCTCTATCCACTCGTCGGGGCCCGGGTCGCATCGATCCTGTTGCTAGGCGTTGCGCTGAGCACTTCGCGCACCTGGGGCACCGTTGCCAGCGCGGACCTCGTGGCGGTGACGGTGGCCGGCATATTGGACTGTGCGGCCAACTGTCTCTATCTCCTGGCGCTCGGTGATGGAAGCGTTACCTGGGTTGCGGTCGTGGTCTCGTTGTACCCCGTGGCAACGGTTTTGCTGGCCCGAATTCTCCTTCGGGAACATATCGCCAGGGTTCAGGTATTCGGTCTGGTGATGGCCGGAGTGGCGCTGGTGCTTGTCGGTATCGGCGCCGGTTGACGCCAGCCATCGCCAAACGTCACGTGTTGGGTCGATTGACTCAAAGTTGAACAATTGCACGCCTTCGAACATCAGGTTGGCTACTCGCCTGCCGATATCCCAACCATGAGGAACCTGTGGAAGATCTGGCTGGTCGGCGCCACGTTGCTGACGACCGTGTACTTCTTCGTCGAGAAGTCTCCACAGTCAAAGCTCGTTCTCTACAACGGAGTTGGCTTCATTTCACTTGTTTTGCTTCTGATCGGCATACGGATGAACAAGCCGAAGCCGGTTGCCCCATGGCTCTGGTTCGCCGGCGGCTTGGCATCATTCCTCACCGCCGATGTCATCTACTACATCATCGAATTACAGTCCGGCGAAGCTGGCCCGCCCTTCCCAAATCTGGCCGATGGTTTCTACCTGGCCATGTATCCGTTGATGATCGTCGGTCTTATCAAGATGGTCAAAGAGGTGGCGCCCCGCCGCCGTCGGGCCAGCTTCATCGATGCCGCGGTGGTCGGTATCGCAATGTTCGGCATCATGTGGGTGCTGTTCGTCGACGACTTCTTCAGCGGTGGCGGTGACTTCGAAACCCTCGCCGTCTCGCTGGCCTACCCGGTCATGGACGTTGCGCTACTGGCGGTGGCAGCCCGGCTGGTCGTAACGGTGCACCTCAAGCATCCGCCGTTCGCCTTCATCGTTGGAGCACTCGGCTCGTTGGCTGTCGCCGACACCGGCTATCAGATCTTCCTTTCGAACGGCACCTTCAAGACCGGCCTGTTCATCGACGCCTTCTGGCTGATGTTCTACGTCGGCTTCTCCATCGCCGCCCTCCATCCGACGGTGGCCCGTCGTCCGCCGGATCAGGACGATCAGGATCGCCTTACCCCGATCCAGTTGATCATCATGTTCGTCGCCACCTTGAGCGTGCCGCTGATCGACCTGTTCTGGGGGAACCTGGCCGACCGGCTGGTCACCACCCCGGCCTCGGCCATGCTGTTCGTGTTGATCCTGTGGCGGGTGTTCGACCTCACCCAGACCGTTGAGAAGGGTAAGGACCGGCTGCGCCACGATGCCGAACACGACTCGCTCACCGGGTTGGCCAACCGGGTTCGTTTCGCCGATCGGACCGAAACGGCGCTGGCGAGGCAGAATCGAAACCACCCCCTGGCGGTGATGTTCATCGACCTCGATGACTTCAAGACCGTCAACGACAGCCTTGGTCATCAGGCAGGGGACCAGCTGCTGGCAGAGGTGGCGACCCGGCTGGAGAACGTTGTTCGCGACGGAGACACGGTTGCCCGCTTCGGCGGCGACGAGTTTGCGGTATTGCTGGAATCGGTTGTCGACCGTCGAGAAGCGACCGATATCGCTCGCCGGGCGCTGGAATCACTTGGCGATCCGATCGACCTTGGCGACCGCAAGGTCCGTGCGCTGGCCAGCATCGGCATTGCAATGGACATCGACGGCAACAGCGACGTCGACTCCATCATGCGAAACGCCGACGTCGCCATGTATCTGTCAAAGTCCCGGGGCAAGGACCGCTTCGAGTTCTTCGAGGCTGAGATGCACGAAGAGGCAGTGGAGCGCCTCGACCTCAAGGCCGATTTGCAGCGGGGGCTGGATGAGAAGCAGTTCCAGCTCCACTACCAGCCCATCTTCGACCTGCAGACCGGTCGGGTCCGCCTGGTCGAGGCCCTTATCCGTTGGAAGCACCCCGAGCGTGGCATGATCCAGCCCGACCGCTTCATTGCCCTGGCCGAAGAGAACGGCATGATCGTTCCCATAGGCGACTGGGTCATCCGCGAGGCCTGCCGCCAGGCCGCCCAGTGGCACAATATCCCGGGCTGCGAAGACATCTCGATCTCGGTCAACCTGTCGATGCGCCAGCTCCAGGATGATCAGCTCATCAATTCGCTGACCAACGCCATCGCCGCCTCCGGGATCTCGGCCAACCGACTGGTCCTGGAGATCACCGAGTCGATGCTGGCCATTGACGCCGACCAGAGCGCAGGGGTTCTTGGCCAGCTCAAGACCATCGGCGTGAAGTTGGCCATCGACGATTTCGGCACCGGCTATTCCTCGCTCAGCTATCTCAAGGCCTTCCCGGTCGATGCCATCAAGATCGACCGTTCGTTTATCAACGAACTCCACCGCTCATCCACCTCGTCGGCATTGGTGGAGGCGGTCGTCAACCTGTCGCGAGCGCTTGGCGCCTACACCGTCGCCGAAGGCATCGAGTACTCCGATCAGGCCGGCATTCTCCGCAAGCTCGGTTGCGACCGGGGCCAGGGCTTCTACTACTGCCGTCCATTGAGCGGCCCGGCCCTGACCACATTATTCCGTGAACATCTCGACGATGAGGTTGAGCCGCTGGAAGCTTGGCGTCAGTCTTCTGAGGAGATCCAAGACCGCAGCTACGATGTCGAGGTCCGGTACGGCCTGAAGGACATCCGCCAGGTTTCGAAGGACATCGACGAGCTTGTCGCCGATCTCAACATGCCGGTGATGGCATCCTGGGCCTGGTTGCAGCATTGGGCCGAGTCGTTCGTCAAATGGACCCCGATGATGGTTGAGATCCGCACCCCGGAGACCCAGCAGCTGGCAGCCTGCGCCATGCTGGCAATCGACAAGAAGGAATCGGGGGCCACCGTCGTGGCCATGGGCCACAGCAGTTCGCTCTACGCCGGTCTGCCGGCCAGGGATCCGGCTGCAGCCAAGGCGCTCTCCCGGGCCGTCGTCGACGCCCTGAACGGGGTTTCCGAGGCCTGGGCCATGGACCTGGAGCAGCTCCCGGACCACGATCCGACGCTCACCCACCTGAGCGAAGCCCTCGACAACGGTCAGCTGCTACCGGAGTTGCGAGTCCCTCGAGTGGTCTTTTCAACGGCTCACAATGCCGAGGAGATCCTGAGCAAGAGCAAACGCAAGCAACTGCGCCGGGCCCGAAACAAGATCGAGCAGGCCGGGTTGGAGATGGTCATCGCCTTCGACCGAGGGCGGGCCATCAGCTCCGAGCTGTTGGACGAGGTCGAGAGCGTTCACGTGTCCCGGGACCGGCACGCCAGGCGCAATAGCGACCTTGATCGTCCCGCAGAGCGAGAGTTCTGGCGTCGGGTCGTTGAGGGCGGGAACGAAGACTGGGAGATCGAGATCGCAACACTTCGTTTCGATGGTGAGCTTGCGGCCTACGCGGTGGCCATCCTCGATGGTGATAGCTACCGCATCTACGACGGCCGGATGAGCACCGACTGGCAGCAGTACTCACCAGGGCGACTGGTTGAAGCGGCGGCTTTGGCCCGAGCGGTATCCGATCAGCGATTCGCAGTGCTCGACTGGATGTCAGGTATCGCGGCTGAGAAGCTGCTGACCACCAACTTTGCAGAGACCAGGATGCGGCTGGTTGCCACCTCCGGTAGCCGCGGTGTGAACAAGAAACCGCTACTTAGCGCGGCCACCAGCTGATTCAGCGGGCCCGAGGCCATCTGAACAACTTGTGAACGAATCATCATCTGCGAACTTTCACAGGCCGCTGGCCGGTTGGCTATGAATGTGACCAACACTCTCCAGCCCCACTACGAAGCGACCAACGACCGTTGCTCGGCCAGACACTAGGCTGATTGCGATGGAACAGTCGGTTGCAAACGTCCTGATCGTGGACGACGAACCTCAGGTCCGAGACATCGTTGCCACCTATCTGGAACGGGACGGCTTTCTTGTCAGAACCGCCCAGGACGGGGAGGAAGCGCTGGCCGCCATCAGGGTAAAACGGCCAGATGCCCTCGTCCTCGATCTGATGTTGCCGAAGATCAACGGCCTCGAAGTTCTCCAGACGTTGCGGGCCGGCGGTGACGACGTGCCGGTGATCGTGCTCAGCGCCCGAGGCAAGGAGCACGAGCGGGTCGCAGGACTGGAGTTGGGGGCCGATGACTACCTGGCCAAGCCGGCCTCGCCCCGCGAAATCGCGGCCCGGGTTCGGGCCGTGCTCAGGCGGTCCCGCCCCGTCGGCCAGGAAGAGATCAGCTTCGGTTCGCATCACATAGACCGCGCCGCTCGTGTCCTCAGTAGAGACGGCGAACCGTTGACCCTGCGGCCGAAGGAATTCGACCTGCTGGTTCACATGGCGGGCCGACCGGGCGAGGTAATGAGCCGAAGCGACTTGCTGCGAGACGTTTGGGGCTCGCACCCCGACTGGCAGGACCCCGGAACCGTCACCGTCCATGTCAGACGTCTACGGCGGCTGATCGAGAGCGATCCGGCAAAGCCCGACCATATTGTTACCGTCTACGGTGTCGGTTACCGGTTCGAGCCCTGACCGGTGACTACTAGATCGTGAGTAGCAGTGAGTAGTAGTGAGTAATAAATGGTGAGTCGAGTTGGAGCGGGGCGATGGGTCCAGTTCCTTGCCGAGGACAAATCCACCGGCGGGATGGACATGA
The DNA here is from genome assembly GCA_035593235.1 of Phascolosoma agassizii. Classification (NCBI taxonomy): domain Eukaryota; kingdom Metazoa; phylum Annelida; class Sipuncula; order Phascolosomatiformes; family Phascolosomatidae; genus Phascolosoma; species Phascolosoma agassizii. Next base: position 10,884 of record JAVJHY011843798.1, read on the forward strand.
TGGAGGACGGGCCATCCGTCGTTCTGTTCATCAGCCTTGTTGTCATCGTCTCGTTCTTGGCCGTCCTCGGCCTGCCCCGGGTTTTCAGCAGGCTCAGCCTTCGCACCGCGGTTCCCGGCCTGGCCTTGATCGGACCGGTGCTCGGTCTTATCGGCGGCATCATCGGGACCGGCGCCATGACGCTTTCCGGACGCGACATCTGGTACTCGCTCATCGTCGCGTCGGCTGCGGGTATTGCCGCCATCGTCGTCGGTCTGCAACTGGCCAACCCTGTTGCAAGGGACCTCGAACGAATCGGCTTCACGGTCAAGGCGGTCGCCGCCGGCGATCGCAAGATGCGGACCAAGATCGATCGAACCGATGAGGTCGGCGTATTGGCGTCGGCCGTCGATGACCTGACCCAATCGCTGGCCTCGGCCGAGGCGGAACGGGGCATCGCCGACCAGGAACGGACCGCGGTCGTCAGTGCCCTCAGTCATGACCTTCGGACCCCGCTGGCGTCGCTGCTGGTCAGTATCGATGCGGTCGAAGACGGTGTCGGTGATGCACGATCACATCTCAAAGCGATGCGGGGCAACGTCTTGGCTTTGGAGCGGCTGGTCGACGATCTGTTCCTGCTGGCCAGGGCCGACTCCGGCTCGCTGGAGCTGAACTTCGAGCCGCTCGATCTGGCCGAACTGGTTGACGACGCGGTCGAGGCGCTGAACCCGATGGCCGAGAGTCAGGCGGTTGCCATCACCACCTCTCTCGGGGAACCGATCCTGGTCAACGGAGATCACACCGCACTCGGCCGGGTGTTTCGGAACCTGCTCGACAACGCGGTCCGACACTCTCCCGATAGCGGAACCGTTTCCGTGGCCTTCAGGCGGGGCAACGGTCAGGTGGAGGTCTGCGTCACCGACGAGGGTGACGGATTCGCAGCCGACTTCGTTCCCCGGGCTCTCGACCGGTTCTCCCAGGCCGATGATGCACGCAGCAGGCAGGGCGCGGCCGGGCTGGGCTTGGCCATCGCCGACACCTTGATCACGGCCCACCACGGAGCGGTCTCCATCGAAGCCGGCCCCGGCGGTCATGTGACCGTGGCACTCGACCTGCTGTCCGATCGGGCAGTCCTCGTCGAGTAACAGGGCGATTCTATAGCATCGATTGCCGAACAAGGGTTGCTATTACGGTTCGGAGAGTTCCACCGGTGCTCCGGGGGCGACAACTACTGTGCTCCACGGCGGAAATCAGACGCAGGCATCCTACAAGGAACGAACCCATCAATGGCGACACAGATCAACCCGCGCCCGCCCGGCACCTCACCTTCGCTCCAGGACCGAGGCCATGTTGTGTACGCCCGCCATCAGCGGTTCGGTTTCGCGGTGTTCGGCGCACTGTCATGTCTCGCCGCGTTGATCTTCGCTCGCTGGGATCCGACCACGACCGAGAGCCGATGGTTCTGGATTGTCGTCGGCCCCGCGGCGGGAGTGGTTGCGATGTTCAAATCGCAGACTGTGTTCGGCAGCGAAGGAGCCGACCGCGATGCCGGCCCGTACGTCGGCATGTTGATCGGCACGACGGCCGGGGCGTTGGTCATCGGTGTTCTGGCCTTCCAAGGTTGGGTCCTACCAGGGGTGCTGGTCGCCGTCGCGGTCTTTCTCGCCTTCATGGCGTGGCTCGAACAAAGCGGGATCGGAATGACGACCGCGCTGACCGTTGCCGTGTTGGGTGCGGCAACCGCTATCGCCAACCTCAACAGCTCGGTTGTCCTGCTGTCGTTTCTCACAGGCCTCATGCTGCTTTCGAGTTCGCTCGCCCTTTCGCTGCAATCCGGTCCAGCGACCGGATTGGAAGACCGTCGGCGCTAGCGGCGCAGACCGGCGACCGAACTCGATCGTCGGTGTCGATTACCATCCGGCGATGATCGTTTGGCTGAACGGCACCTTCGGTGTCGGCAAAACAACCACTGCAAAATCAATCTGCAGCGGCTCCAGCTGGAGGCTGTTCGATCCTGAGTTTGTCGGCTACATGCTGCAGGCCAACCTTCGAGACCTGGACTTCGACGACTTCCAGGACCTACCTCCGTGGCGGGCCCTCGTGCCAGTGGTCGCCGGTCAGATCCGTACGCACACCGGTGATGATCTGCTTGCGGTTCAGGCGGTGCTGGTCGAACAGTACTGGTCGGAACTTCGGGCCGGGATCGATGCCATCGGGCTACCGATGATGCACGTGCTCATCGACTGTGAGGCCGATGAGCTCCGGAGGCGGATCGAAGACGACGAGGTTGAGCATCAGGCGAAACAATGGCGTCTTGCCCATGTGGCCACGTTTGAATCGGCCCGCAGCTGGCTCGTGCCCTCCGCCGATGTCGTGCTCGACACCACCAACATGACCGTCGACGAGGTGGCGCAGTCCGTTACCGAGGCCATTGCCGCCCACCGGGTGGACTGACTACAACAGCTTTGACTTCACCAAATCGGCGACCGCTCGTCCATCGGCCCGACCGGCAACCTCGCCGTTTACCGCTTTCATGGCTTTGCCCATGTCGGTCTTGTTGCTCCAACCGCCATCGGCCAGAATCGAGGTGACAAGTGTTTCCAGCTCGTCTCCGGTCAACGCCGCCGGGAGATAGGCCTCCAGCACTTCCTGCTCTTCACGCTCACCGGCCGCCCGATCATCGGCGCCGCCGGCATCGAATGCCTCAGCCGCTTCGATCCTGCGCTTGACCTGCGCCACTATGACCTTTTGCACCTCGTCATCGGACAGCGTCTTGGCTTCAGGACCTGCCACCTCAGCTTCCTGGACGGCGGCGATGATGGCCCGAAGCGAGCGCAGCTTCACCGCGTCCCGCGCCTTCATGGCCGCGGTCATGTCTTGTCGGATCGTCTCAATCAGCATCGCTGTTTCTCCCTTACTCCGGCGTCGCCGACACCCGGGAACCCTTGGGGTTCCACGGGTTGCCACAGTAGCTCAGGTCCTTGCCATCTTCGGTCTAACTCGGATTCCGGAATGGGCGAATCCAAGCGATGTAGAACGATGATGCCATGATGACGAACGAGAGAAACGCGATTAGCCCACCCCAGAACCAGTATGGCAGGAGCAGCACCTCGGAGATCTCCTGGGTGTCGGAGTTGATGTTGGAGCCGTCTCGGTTGAAGCTTTTTGTGAACATGTAATCCAACGTTCCCCAGCTGGCCAGGCAGAACTGGATCCCGATGAGCTGGGCGACGAAGATCTTGACCAGCTCCGGGCCGTAGATGGCCAGAGGGGCGAGCAGGGCGGCGATCACGCCCAGAGCAAACCAGCCGAACGCATTTCTGACGAACAGCAGCAGCGACAGCGCCAGGATGACAGCCAGCCCTGCCAGCACCCACCGGGCCGTGCTCTCCCGTGAGCCGAGAACGATGATAAGACCCCCGGCCACCGCCGGTCCCAGGAGGCCTCCCGCTGACACGAGGGCCCGGCCAATACCCCCGACGCCACCGAACTCGGCCGAGCCGCCGAGGTTTTGATAGATGACAAGGCGATTGAACGAACCGCCGGCCACGATGGCCACCAGTCCGTGGCCCATCTCATGGGCCCAGGTCCCGAGCAGGGCGAAGGGATACAGAAGGTTGCGGCCGTAGGGGACCCGAGGAAGGATGACGCTGATTGCTGCTGCGATCCAAAAGAACGCCATCAGACGGTTGCTACTCGCACCGGTCAGGTCGTCCGTCAGACCGCCGGTCAGATTTTCCGGTAAATCCACCATTCCCAACACTCTACTTGGCGCAGGTGTGGCCCGAGATTCAGGTTGGGGAGCCGGCTGGAAACGGAACCCGGTCGTCTCACGTCAGCCCCGGGTGACTAGCGGTGTGGGTGTCACCGCGACCGATCTCTACGACCTATGAATGTTGTGGCAACACAGAGTTAATTCGAATGACCCTGGTCGACCCCTGCCACGTGGTCCAGAATGAATGGGTACAACGACCAGGCAAGTCCTTGACCGTCAACCCAATTGGGAAGACAGGAAGGTGATTCATGTCCGTCCGTACACGTCAGAACCGTCAGCGAAAGCCCGGTGTCTCGTCTGTCAACAGACCGGCCCGCTTCGATCGGAGAGTTGAGCACCGCAGGGTGCGCAGAGCCGCTCATGTCGAGCTGGCTCAGCTCGTGGAACCCGAGAACCACGCGCTACCGCTGCCAGTCCATACTTCGGCCAAGGCCGATCCAGCTGAACGAGAAGAGGTCACCATTTCCCGTCGTCGGTTCAAGGTCTGGAAGACAAAGGACTGGAAGCGCCGGTCCGCTCAGCGGGCTGAACGGGCCGCGACGTATCAGGCGCTGCTGAAGGCCGACTAGGTAGCCGAGCCAACGTTCTTCGCCTCCCAAGGCTGGCTACTAAGCTTCGGCCATGGATCAGATCTGTACCGACCTTGAGGCTGAACACGGTGTGCTCGACGGCGTGGTGGCCGAGCTGTCCGAGGCACAATGGAACGCCGACACCCCGGCCGATGGCTGGGATGTCAAAGACACCATCGTGCACCTGATACAGGCCGACATAGCGGCCAGAATCGCGGTCACGGACCCGGACCGTTTCGCCGAGGTAAAGCAGACGGCGATGAAGGGCGGTTTCGATGAGGCTTTCGGCTCCAGGGGAGAAAAGTCAGGCGCCGAGATTCTGACGTGGTGGCGTGACGAGCGCTCCCAGATGGTGGCTGCGTTCCGCTCCCGCGGACCGAAAGATCGGATTCCGTGGTTCGGTCCCGATATGAGCACCCTGTCGTTCGCCACCGCCCGTCTTATGGAGACGTGGTCACACGGCCAGGATGTGGCAGACGCGGTCGGAGCGTCATGGGATCCCTCCGATCGACTTCGCCATGTAGCCCATATCGGCGTCAGCACCCGAGGTTGGAGCTATGTCAACCGCGGCTTGCAGCCGCCGGAAGGTGCGGTCCGGCTCGAGTTGGTGTCGCCGTCCGGTGAGACCTGGACGTGGGGCCCAGAGGAGGCGGCCGATCGTGTCACAGGGTCCGCTGAGGAGTTTTGCCTGGTCGTCACCCAGCGCCGTAGGCCCGAGGAGACATCGATTGAGACCAAAGGTTCACTGGCCAAGGGGTGGATCGACATCGCCCAGGCGTTTGCCGGCCCCCCGACCGACACTCCGTCCGATCGGGTGTCGGCCTGACAGTACCGTCACCCAGCGTGATCTCCGGGCGGTCGAATTGCCCATTTGGAGTCATCGCCGTCGGACATCGACCCAGTCGAAAGAAGTGGCGTGGCCGGATTGTTTCCCCTACCAGGAGGTTAATGCAGCATTGTTGTCGCTTGGTGGGTAACTTGGGCGGTAGAGATTGGTTCATTGGGGCCATCTGTACATCTCTTGCCTGCCGTGTTTCTGAGGACGTCTAAATGATCGAGCCTGGATGGCTGCCGGATAGCGACTTCAAGTCCGACCTCCCGGTTTGGACTCGGGCGTTGGTCGGAGAGATGCTGCCCGAGGTTGTGAGCCCTCTGGGTTGGAGCATGGTGTGGGAGACCTGTGCCGCCCTCGGCTGGCGGGACGCCATGGTCCGCAGAATGGGTTTCGACGAGGACGAGTTCAGCGAAACCATGCCGGAGACCATCGGTCTCATCGGCGGTTACGGATATCTCAACGCAAGCCACCTTCGGGTTTGGGCCGACCGCTCTCCTGACCTGACCGTCGATCACATCGATCGCATCCTGGTCAACAATGGATCGCCGCTTCCAAGCCACAGCCGCATGAGCTGGCACAACCCGGACGCGGTGGCCACCGGCATGCTCACCCAGTGGTACCGCTGGGTCATGGAGAGCCGCAACCAGACCGAGCTCGATGCCGGATATGCCGTGTCGGTGGAATGCCGCCGAACCCGTCCGGACTTCGAAGAACTGACCGACCTTGACCTCGTCCGTCGGGCCACCAGCCTCCAGCCCCTCTGTCGTCGTCTGTTCGAGCAGCACGCCAACCAGACGTTGGCCTCGACCATCGGCCCCTGGGTGGTTTCGGAGATCTGCGCCGAGATCGGCCAGCCGGCCCACGTCCTTCGGTTGCTGAGTGGGCTCGGCATGATCGATTCGGTCTCGCCGACCCATGCCCTGTGGGACCTGTCCCGCCTCATCAGGAACTCACCGGGCCTGGACCGCTTCTTCGAGCAGGGTGTGGACGGACTGGACCGTGTGCTCCGGTTGTCCAACCACCCGGAATCGGTGGGGTTGGTCGCCGGGCTGGACGCGGTGATGCTTGAGGTCGGTTACCGCGGTCCCAACGAATGGGAGCTGTCTTCGCCAACCTGGGATGTCGCCCCGGAGATCGTGGTGGCGCTGCTCGACTGCATGCGGCACTGCGAAGACGACAGCAGCCCTCGGCTGCGACGGGCTCATCTTGAGGCGGACCGAGCCCGGTTGGTCACCGAGATCTCCGGGGCCCTGTCCGGTGCACACCATGATCGATTCCTGGCCGGCATCGGTGCCTCGGCGGCATTCCTCCGTGGCCGCGAACTGTCGCGGACCAACGTGGTCCGGGTCATTCACGAGATGCGCCTTGCCCTGCGAGAGCTGGCAGACCGAGGCGTGCGCCGCCACGATTTCGAAGAGATCGACAACATCTGGATGCTCACCGCAGACGAGCTGGAGTACTACGCCGACGGTGGACTGGCTGAGGTGGCCGAGATCAGTTCTAAGCGGCGCATCCAGTACGAGGACCTCAAGAACCGTCCCGCTCCGGCCAGCATGATCGGCTCAGATGACGGTTGGATTCCTGCTCCAGGAGACACGCTCAGTCGGGCCTATCAGGACGCAACGCTGCTCCCGGGGGACATGATGCTCGGGTCACCTGGCAGCCCGGGAATGGCCCAGGGCAAAGCGCGGGTCATCGAGTCTGACTCCGATCTTGCACTGGTGGAACCGGGAGACATCGTGGTGCTGTCCCGCCCCGATCTGGCGGCGACACCGCTCTTCGTCTGCGCCGGTGCGGTGGTCACCGATGGCGGCGGTACCTTCACGCATGCCGTTGTAGTCGCCCGTGAACTCGGCACCCCCATGGTGGTCGGGGCACATCGGGCCAGCGAGCGAATCCTCAGCGGAAGCGTTGTGAACGTCGACGGCCTTACCGGCGTCGTTTCCATCGCCAGCGACGACTGACAGCTGCCGCCAAACGGCGCCGGTCACACCAGACTGGCATCCCTGGCCCAGGCGATGGACCGACAGCGTTGGTGCAGCGGGCCGGGAGACCACATGCCCCAGAGCCCACCGACGGCCTGCCTGCTGTATTCGGTCCAGTCGATGGCCTCGCTCCGCATGGTCCGCCGCACGACCTGTCGGATACCGCCCTCGTGTACCGCATATCCGGCCCAGACCCCGGGCCAGTCTTTTGTCGATGCCACCTCGGTCACCAGGACGTTGCGATGGAAATGGCTTCGATTGCGATGGGTATGTCCTGAGCTCACGGTCATCGGTTGAGCCAGTCGATCGAGCTGGTCGAGGAACCGGGTCGACCCTGGGGCCCGAATCCCGATCGGCCAGTATCGGGGGAGTCGGCCCGGCTGGAGCTGGTGATGAAGGGCGATGAAGACCGGACGGTCCGACCCTGCGGCTTCATCCACCAGCACATCGGATATCCGGCTCAGCGTGCCCTTGCCGCTTCCCGGGATCGACGTGTCGCCGACCACAACCCGCACCCCTGGCAGGTTCACGACGTCCACCCGCCGGGTATAGGCCAGGGCCCGTTTTCCGACGGTCAAGGGGATCGTGCCGTGGCGGCCATCGACGTCATGGTTGCCGGGGATCAACAACATCGGCAGCTGCGGGAACTCGTCAACCAATCTCCCCAGCTGGGCGAAGTCCTCGTCAGATTCGTGTTGTACCGCGTCTCCCTTGATCACCAGCAGTTCGGCCCCCCAGTCGACCGCTTCGGCGATGGCCGCTCTCGCGCACCGGTAGGGGTGAGGGAGTTCGTGATCACTGCTGTCGGTCATCTGCTTGAGCGCACCCCAACGACGGGCCCCGAGGTGCATATCGCTGATGGTGGCGAAGCGGGCCAAAGAGTGCCCGGGCGGGCTCTGCAGGGTCTCGGTCTGTAGGGTCTCATACTGCGGGGTCTGGTTACTGTGACCCCAGGACAAGTCGATCGTGACCGAACTGTTGGCCGGCAGATTGTCCAGCAACAGGCCACCAGGGCCGCCGCCGTGGTGATGCGATTGTTCACCATGTTGGGTTCTGGCCACAACCAGACCCTGCGGAAGATCCCCCCACGTCAGTTGGACCGAGGTGTCCTCGACAGCCCAGACCTGAATCGGGGAGCGCTCGGGACCGAACGGAGTTCTATGTCGCCGCTGGCCTACCGAGCTCATGAAATGAGGAACCTGCTGAGACGATCAGCTTCCCTGGCCCGCAGAGCGACCTGTACCCGCTGCTTCTCGAGGATCTGGACGAGGGTTTGCGCGCCGCTCGGGACCTCGTGCTCGGCGAAGAAGGTCGCCGCCGACGCCAGATCGGCTGGGGTGTTCAGGGTGGTGATGCCTTCGACCATGCGAACCATGAGCCCCGAGGCGAACAGCTTCGTCAGCTGGTCCCAGTTCTCGGTGACGAAGGTCCAGGTCTGGCGGCCTGCATGGCGATTCAACATCGCCCTGCGGAGCAGCAGTGGTGCGTTCTGGCTGCGGATCTCACCATCGAGGATCAGCTGATAGATCCTGGCGATCAGGTCCGGGTCCGGGAAATCGGTGAGCGCGCCGAGGTACCGCAGCTCTTCCTGGGGGTTTGAGGCCTGCTTCCAAGCGGCGATGAAGTCCTCGAAGTCGGTTTCGTCTCCGGTGCCGGCAACCACATCGACCGCGGCGGCCATCAGCGATGCATCAACCAATTCCGGGTTTCGCCACCCCATGGCCAGCGCTCGCTTGGATTCCTCCTGGATTTCCGGGTCTCGTGCAACGGTGCCGAGAGCCCGGACCAGGTCTCCGCGGAGCTGTCGCTGCTGATCGGTATCGTCAGGGTTGGGTCCGAGCCCGAGGTTGGCCAGTGCCGGTGCCATGGCATCGTGGGCGATCTCTTCCAGCCGCTCTTCGGCATCGCCTTCGGTCAGTCGCTTCAGCGCCCCGAACCCGCCGACGATGCGTTGCCACACCGACCGATTGCTTTCGGCGGTCATGGCCTCCAGAAAGTTGAGGTAGGCCGGAGTGGACATTTTGTCGGCCAGAACGGCGGCCCAGGCGTCATCGACAAGGCCGTAGCGTTCAACTGCGGTCAGCTCTGATTCCTCCAGCGCGGCTAGCGCCTCGAGCATCTCCTCGGTGTAAGAAGTGCGGACGAAACTGGCACCCTCGGCATTTGCTATCAGCCACTCCGGGCGCTCGCCGAGCTGCAAGCCGACCGGCTCCGCAGAATCGAGGAGAAGCCGAGCGGCCTGTGGCTCGTCGCTTCCGACGGGCTTCCAGCGGTACCGCAGCGGGGCGGCCCAAACCTGATCGGCTGACTCGTCCCCGCCGACGTATCTCATGCGGCTCTGAGCGACGGAGACATCACCGCTGTCGGCGGCGGTCACCGAGATCAGTGGAAAACCACCCTGGAAAATCCAGCTGTCCATGATCCGCCGTACCGGTTCTCCGGTGTGTTCCTCAAGGGCGTCCCACAGGTCGGTGGTCTCGGCGTTGGCGAACTTGTGTTCCTGCATGTAGTGGCGGATGCCGGCCCGGAATTGGTCCTCGCCGAGGTACTGCTCAAGCATGCGGACAACCGCCGCGCCCTTTTCGTAGGTCAGGATGTCGAACATGCCCTCGGCGTCGACGGGACTGACCACCTCATATTCGATCGGACGGGTGGCGGCCAGCGAGTCGGTGTCGAAAGCTGCGGTACGGGACAGGCCGAAATCGGTCCAGCGCTGCCAGTCCGGCCGAAAGGCGTCGGTGCAGCGCATCTCCATAAAGGTTGCGAAGGCCTCATTCAACCACAGACCGTTCCACCACTTCATGGTGACGAGATCACCGAACCACATGTGGGCGATCTCGTGGTTGATCACGTCGGCTGCTCGCTGAAGCTCGGGATGGGTAGCCCGATCGGGGTCGATCAGGAGCAGAACCTCACGGAAGGTCACGCAGCCCAGGTTCTCCATCGCTCCGAAGGCGAAGTCCGGGATGGCGACCATGTCCAGCTTCTGGTCCGGATAGGGCAGGCCGAAGTACTCGGTGAAATAGCGGAGCGCGAAAGCGCCGGCCTCGAGGGCGAAGTCGGTGAGCCCGGATTTGCCAGGGATATGCACGATGCGCAGAGGCACGCCGTCGACGTCGACCGGGTCGGTTGCTTCCAACGGACCGACGACGAAGGCCACAAGATAGGTACTCATGACCATCGTTGGTGCAAAGTTGATCTGAACGGTGCCGTCCCCGAGCTCGGAGCGATCGGTCTCGGGGCCGTTGGCCACCGCTTCAAAGCCATCCTCGACGACGAGGCTGATGGCGAACGTGGCCTTGAACTCCGGCTCATCCCAGCACGGGAAACACATCCGAGCATGGGTTGCTTCGAACTGGGTGGTCGCCAGCTTTTGCTCGTTGCCGTCATCATCGGTGAACCGACTGATATAGAGGCCAACCAGCTTTTCGTTGAACACCCCGTCGAACGCCAGGTCGATGCTGATGGGCCCAGCCGAGAACGGCTGGTCGGCGCTCAGCAGCAGTCGTTCGTGCTCCACCTGGAGCTCATGGCCACAGGGTGTGGTCGTGCCTCCGCTGGTCGTGGTCGCGGCGGTAATGTTCAGCCCGTCGCTGTTGAGCAGTATTGACTCGACCTCGTCGTCGACCACCGCTTCAATACGAACCGATCCGCTGAATGTCTCAGCGCTCAGATCGGGTCGAATTGTTAGGTGGTAGTCGGTCGGCCGAACCGACTTCGGTAGTCGAAATGGATCGATAGACACCGATCGATCGTACCGCTGAGGAGCGCTGGCCCGTTGACTTTCGGCCGATTAGGGCCGCGTCCGGGGGCCGCACATTCGGGCTTTTTGTCCCCGCTATATAGCCTCGCCGCGCTTGAACTGAACATGAGACGTCAATCATCAGAACAACACCCGCAAGAGCGAAGCCAGACAGCGGCAGGTCCCCGGCCCCGGCTGTCGGTCCCGGTCAGCGCCGGCCCCCTGGTCGGAGAGCTTTCATGGTGGGTTGAGGCCTGCACCTTTACCGCCAACCTCGACTTCGAATTCGACTTCGAACCCGAGCAGCGACTGAGCGCAATCTCTGTTGGCGATCTCCGCCGGCCGTGGTCTCAGAGCTCGGCTGGGCATCACGCCGATGATCCGTTGTTTTCCGGGACCGGCGACGCGGTCATCGAGGTTGGGTTTCGCGCCGGCGAGTTCGTCACCATCGACGGGTTGCTCAATCAACTCGGCTTGCTCGGTGTTTCGCTCGACGCCGAATCGGTCGAGGCGGCCGCCACGCTACGTAGCCGGGCAACCGCAATTTTCGGCGACGTGGAGCTTGTTGGAATCGCCGATGAGCGGGGTGGACGGCTTTATTCGGTCTTCCCCGATCTGCGAATGATCGCCCTCCAGCCGGAGGTGGCTCTTCGGCCGTTTCGCTTCGGCTGGGGCGGGGTCTCCGCCATTGCAACCGACACCGCCCGATCGCTGATCGCTCGGGTTTGTTCTCGTCGGTGGGGTCCTGACGAGGAGATGCTGGCTCAGGCCTTGGTCTACAACTTTCTGTCCGAGGCCGGTCCCGCCTTTTCCCTCAACGCCAACTCGCTGAGCGACTGGTGTTTGCTGGATGGTGAACTGGCAACGGAACTCGGTCCGGCTGAGCTACTCCGGCTGCGTGCCTATGAGTCACGACAATAGGATTCAGAGCGGCAAATAGTGTCCATTCTTCAACAAGGAAATTGGTTGAAATCAGTCAATGATCAATGGGTGTTTTCCCAAGGGTGAGAGTGATTGTTGACGACAGATCCTGAATCCAGAAGCAGAATGAACCTTGGCGTAAGAATGGATCTCGGCCTCGGGCCGAGTGGTCTCTGGCCTGTTTTGACTACGCCGTATGACATGCATAGGTTTCCTGCGGGTTCGATCAACACGCTTGCATATCATATTTAGAAGAGATCTCTGGGTCTCGGTGCTTCCAAGCGAGGGGTGCTGCAGCCTATATTCCGAACCATGCAGGAACCCTCCGCCACCAAGGCGAGCGACCGCAACACACAAGTCGAAGACAATGGGAACCAGGTACTGACGGTCGCCAAGGTCACGAGTCGTCTCTTGGCGAGGTGACCTGACGACTCGCCTGCAAGTTCGGGTGATGCCCACAAGTGGTCAGTGGTTAGAGCTGTGACTACCCCCGGCAGTTAGAGCTGTGACTACGGGCCACGACCCACTACGCTGACGCTCTCCTGCCATCTGGGGTGGGAGAGGCGGATTCGGCTGCGGCCGGTGACGTCAGCGGGACTGAGGAGTGGCATGCAATGATGATCAGCAACGGCGCAGCGTTGCCGTCGATACAGGCAATGGTGGACGGCGAGTCTGTGGACCTATCGAGCGTGGTCTCCGGATCTTGGGGCGCGGTGCTGATCTACCGCGGTCACTGGTGACCGTATTGTCGTCAACAGTTGGTTGACTTCGATACGAACGCCGGACTCCTTGCGGATCTGGGTGTTTCCGTCGTCGCCGCATCGGTGGACAGCGCCGAGAAGACAGCATCGCTGAAAGATGCGCTCCGAATCGGCTTCGTGAAGATGGCGTCAGGTCTGGATGCCGCCACCGTTGCCGAGGCCACGGGCGCGGCAATGCAAACCGGTGACCGGGTCTTTCTCCATGCGACCGGCTTTCTCCTCGATCCGGAGGGCAGGGTGCTGCAAAGTGTCTACTCCAGCGGACCGATTGGACGATTTACCGCCAACGATGTCCTGAAGCGAGTTCGGTTCGAAATAAACCGGCCAAGCTGAGACAACCCGCGTGAGCCCTTTGGGGATCGGCGCCCCAGAGGCATCCGCCGCGATACGTCTGGGGCGCCAAGATCCGCCGCACAGGAGTGATTTTCACGCGTAGCAAAAGTCTCTCCAGGCAACGAAAATTGCAGCATGGGCAGGCCTTTGTCAAGCTGTGTGTTGGAGAATCAACACACTTGCAACAGTCTATTCTGGGAGTCCGGGCCAGCCAGCAGGGCCCGAAATCAGCTGAACCAGAGGCCTTTCGAGTTGCGATTGGCCAGGGGGCGGCGGCTCGTGTGCGTCGGATACCACATGCCGGTTCCGCCTTGCCCGACGGATGGGGACCGGTCACCATTGTGGCCGTCAAGGCTCGGAAGCTACCTTCGATCTTGGGCACCGGGCGGCATATCGGCGCCGTGTGACCCCCGGAGGGAATGATGGACAATGAGGTCATCCAGGTGTGCGCAGCGGGCAGGCGGCCTTCCTCAGTCATCTCAGCAGCGGTTGAAGCCTCCGGTACAGCACCGTTGCCGGGTTTCGTCTTGCCGTTGTTCGGGGTAGCGGCAGTCGAGGTCGTCATCGGACGTGTTTCGGCTGCGTTCCTGGCCGTTCTGGTCTCCATGGCGGCAGCGGTTGTCTTCATGAGCCGAAGCCGTGCCCAGATTCTCGGTGACGACGTACCGCTGTCCGATGCTCTGCCGCCGTCCGACGACGGCGGGCTCGATCGGCCAGAGGTGGTGACGATCGAGCTGCTTGGAACGGTTCGGCCGAGGGATGCAAACTGGGCGCTCACGCCCCAGCAGATGGCCTTTGTGACCTTTCTGGCCTGCGTTGGAGAGGCAACCCGGGAATCGATCATCGAAGCGCTGTGGGATGGTCGGCCGGTCTCAAAAAGTCGCTTCCCCAATCTGCTGGCCGAGGTTCGGGCCAAGATCGGGCGCCATCGGATACCGGATTCGGTGGACAGGCGATATCGGCTGGTCGGTATCACCACCGACGTTGCTCGGCTTGAACGGGCCGTGGCGGCACTGGAGGCCGGGTACGACGGCGCCGATCATCAACTGGCGGCAACGTTGGACCTGGTCCGCGGTGTGCCTCTCACCGTTCCCGCCACCCGTCATTGGGCCTGGGTCAACACCCGCACCGACCTGGTGAATCGGGCCGAGGTGCTGGTGACCTCGGCTTCGCTCAAGCTCTGCCGCCGGTACCGGGAGCTGGGTGATCTCGACGCGGCCCGGCGGATATGTGAACGAGGGCTCGCAGCGGCTCCACTCGATGAGGATCTGACCCGGGCGCTGGTCGACGTGCTGTTGCAACAGGGCAAGCCGTCGTTGGCCCATCGCGTGGTGGCCGACTGGGAGGCGCGGGTTCGGGGCTTGGGCTGCGGAGAACCGACCCCGGAGTTACGTCAGCGGTTGGTTGGATCTACGATCGAACGTCGATCTAGGCGGTGATCGGCACAGCGGTCACAACCAGATTGCCCCGGTAGGAGCGATGCTCCTGATCGAAGGTCCCGCCACAGGTGATGAGCTGCAGCACCGGGTCGCCGCTCTTACGAAACAGCTCCTCGGCCGGTAGCTCCTGCTTGTCGTAGAGCACGGACTCGGTGACCCGATATTCGAGTGTCGATCCATCAGCCATCTCGACTTCCAGAATCTGACCGACGGTGACCTCGTCAAGATCGAAGAACGCCCCCTCTTTGCCGCCGTAGTCGACGTGGGCGGCAAGTACCGTCGACCCGACCTCGTTGCCGGGAACCGGGCTGTGCTGGTACCAGCCGACCGTGTCCGCGGCGGGAACGTCGAACTCATTGTCCTCGTCGACACCCACGGAGATGACCGGCGCATCGAGGCCGATCTGTCCGATGCGAACCGCTACCGGGATGGTCGACAGATCCTCGGCACTCGCTTCGCTGTCGAGGAACGCCGAGCGGAGCGGGACCTGCGTTTCAGCGGTCCCGATCGATTGAACGGAGATGACCGCCGAGCCTAGTTCTCGAACCTCGGCGTCGGCAGGAATGTCGTGCGCTGTCACGGCAGCGCCGACCAGGGCCAAGGAAATGGCCAGTATGAAGACTCCGGTAAGGAGGCGCTGGTTCACAGCACCCGGCGGTTACGCCTCATGATGACGAGGCCGCCGGCCGCCGCCATGAGCGAGGTGAGTGCTCCGAGAATGTAGAGACCGGTTGGATCCTCGTCGGCGCCGAGCAGATTGCTGTCGCCGGTCGGGACGCCTGCCGGGGCTGACGCCAGGCCGGTGTAGCGCTGAATTGCAACGTCGATGGTGTCATCGGCGGCAACGCCGATGATCGAGATGCTGGCCAGTTCACCGTCGGCCAGGCTGATCGTTGCCGACTTGACGGGGGTGCCGTCAGCGGTGGCCGTCTCGATGGTGTGTTCACCGGGTGCCAGCTCAAGGGTTGCTGTGTTGCCCGGCTCAAGAATACTGCCGACTTCGACGCCGTCAATGGTGGCGACGAGTCCAGGTGCAGCGGCCAGGTGGCGCAGTTCGATTCGGCCGGTAGCCGGATCGAGGCTCTCCAGGTTCTCGACGAAAGCCGAGATGACCGGATTGCCTGCACCATCCAGGTGGGCCACCAGAGTTGTCGGGTCGGCGCCAACGGCCATGGTGTCGCTGATGAGCGGATCATCGGACCGGTCGGCCGCCGAGTTCGGAGCCGTGTCGCTGGCGGCGTATATGTCAATGTCGTAGGAACCAGGTGCCAGGTCAGCAGGCCCGGCAATGGTTCCGAGCGTGAAGCCGGGGGCCAGGGCCTCGCCGTTCACGTACACGTCAACCTCGGCGCCGGGGATGCCGTGCAGTACCTGCACGCCTGCGTTCTCCGATGAGATCGGGCCGTCGACCGTCGCTGCAGGAGCGGCGGCTGTGACTTCCTCAGCGGGAGCTTCGGTCGTGGAGGTGGTCGCCTCTGTTGTGGCGGTGGTTGTGGCGGTTGTGGCAGTGGTCGCCTCTGTTGTGGCGGTGGTTGTGGCAGTGGTTGCTTCTGTTGTGGCGGTGGTTGCTTCTGTTGTGGCGGTGGTCGCCTCGGTCGACGGGGCGGCGGTCTCAGCCGTGGGCGTCACCTCGACCGAAGCGCCGGGAGTCTCCCCGGCGAGAGCTTCCGTTGAGGCGCTATCGGCGTCGTTGGCCTCGCCGCTGTCATCTTCTTCGATGACGGCGGTGTTATCGCTTGTCACGTCCGAGGAATCATCGGAGCTGAGGAGCTGGTAAGCGACAACGCCGAGTCCTGCGGCCAGGATCGCCCCGACGAGGATGCCGGCCTTGTTGCCCTTGCGCTCAGGCTCGAAGGTCCTGTCCAGGTCCACGGTCTGGGCTGCAGCGGGGCTCTCGTAGTCGGTGTCGAGATCGGCGTCTTTGATGTCCTCGCTGTACTGGCGGGAGTCGAAAACCGAATCTCCGCTCACTGCCTCGGCGTCGGCCATCTCGGCATCGGAGATCTCAGTGGTTGATGCTGCAGCCATCTCGACCGCATCGGATGGCACTTCGCCGGTGGTGGTGGCGGCCTGGTCTGCCGCCTCGGATGCCTCTGCTTCCACTTCAGCTTCGGTGCTCTCGACCTCAGCATCGACAGCTGCTTCTTCGATCTCAACGATTTCGGTCGGGTCCTCGTCGCCGAGGAGTGATGCTGCAGCAACGCCGCCGGCAACCGCAGCAACCCCGGCTGCCCCAAGTGCTGCACCTGAGGTGGACGACGATGAGCGTTCCGTCGGCACGAAGGCGGCGACCGCTTCAGAGGCGGTGGAGGCCAGGTCGTTGGTGCTGGCGGTGGGGATGAAGGCCGGGCTGTAGGTCTTGCGCTCGTCGCCTAGTGCCTCGGCCAGAATGCTGGCGAACTCAAGTGCGGACGGCGGGCGGGCTTCGGGGGTGTCCGAGCTCGACCACATGATCAGACGACGAACCGAGCGGGGAACCTCTTCCAGGGAGTTGCCGAGAGAGGCTTCGAGAATCTTCCCGAGTGAGTACACGTCTGACCGTTCGGTCGAATCACTGCCGTCCACGACCTCAGGCGCCACCCAGTGGGCGTACTCGGCTGACGGAGTTCCGCCAAGACCGAGCCCGATGCCGCTTACGGCGATGTCATCGTCGAGAACCTTGATCTGATCCGGCGAGAGCGATCCGTGGAACAGGCCGCGGAGGTGGGCCTCATGGGTGGCTCGTGCTGCGGCCTCGGTGATGGCTGCACAATCATGCCATTCCGATCCGGACGGAGGGATGCGATCTGCTAGGGACGAGGCTTGCACGACCGGCGTCACGGCGAACGGTGTGCCGTCGCTGGCGAAGTCGCTGTCGATCACCGGGACGAGGCCGGGGAGATCGGCCGACTGACGAAGACGACGAAGGTGGGCTTTATCCCACTTGTCCGACGAACCCATGGTCACGGTTACTGAATTGGCATCGTCGCTCAGTTCAAGCTGATCGAAACCACACCAGTTCAACCCTGAAACAGAGTTGTCCGCCTTCTCGTCTTGTGTGTTCACCGTTTACCTCCGCCGGCGCCGCGCGTCCGTCACGCCCGCCGAAACTACCAGCTGCAACCACCGATTGCATTGGTCTCGCCACAAATGTTATTTGAGCAACCCCCGTCACAGTTCACGCCTGCGGGCTGCCCGTGGTTGAGGGTAGCAAAGGCGGCGTGCGCTAGCGAGATATCTGGCCTTTTACTCAGGTAAAGATGAGTCGAACGGCCGATGGCTTTTCGGCGGCGTTCAGGCCGGAAGGCGGTTTCGGAGTAGGAATTCTCCAGCCGAAGAGTTGTGCCCGGGACGGTACAAACTACATTGCTGGCATTTCAGCTTGCCCGGACGAGCCAATGTCGGAGGGGTTCTGGTGGCAGGCCTAGATGAGCCAGCGGTACTGGTAGCCCGATTTCTTGCGATCGGTCACTTCGATGTAGTCGAGGGCTCGAAGGCAGTAGGCCAGCTTCTGGGCAACGTGGCGGGGGAATCCCCCGGCTTTGGCGATGTCGGCGGTGGTGAAGCCAGTGGGCAGGTCCGTCGGCATCAGGGCCAACAGATCGGCGGTGTCTGCGAAATGGTGGCGCTCTTCGACCGATCGGAGCTTCTTGTCAACGGTTCGCCAACCGCCGCGGCCCCGGCGAGCCTTTGGATCGTGTTCTTGGTATTTGTCGACGGTCACAAGCAACACATCCAACGTCAGGTTCGGGTGGTCCAAAAGGGTTGGAATGCTGACCAGCTCATCGAGCAGTGAATACAGCGAGCCCCTGGTGGGGGAGCGGCGCGGCTTTGCCCCCGGTTTATGGAGGAACGTCTCGGTGGCCACCGGATGGACCAACTGAATCTCATGGTCGGCAAGAAGTCGGTCGAGCTTTCGACCCATGGCGCCAAACGAGCCCGTTTGAACTTCGATGAGCGAGTCTCCTCGGCGGATGTCGATAACGAAGCCTTCGAGCGGAACCTCGAATTCGTCACCGGGCTCACTGAGATACTCCTTCAACTGCGCATGGAGCGAACTCTCGTTGAGGGTGCCGATGTCTGCGATGCTTAACAGTATTGCCAACCGACGTTGGCCCTGGCCACCGGAGAACAAATCCCTCTTTCGGCCAATGCTCACAACCAACATCGCCACGGCAGCTTGCAACGGCCGGGCCATGAAGCACTAGGTTACGTGTCGTTATGTTTGAGCCTGCCGTTGCCGTACCTGCACATCTCGAGGGCCACGCCGGACGGTGGTTCCTCTATGATCGGCGCCAACAGCTGATGCTGGTCGATGGGGCACTGCCGGTCAACGCCGAGCCTTTCGAGGGGGCCGAAGACATTCACGTCCTCGGTCACGATGCCGACGGGCCTCTGTGGACCGCTCGGGCTGGTCCGGAGTTCGAGCCCCCGGAGGATGCGCATTTCGTCGACCTTCGCCAAGCTTATGCGGTGCTGACCGAAGAGGATTGGATGTTGGCCGGTCGGGCGGCCCAGGTTCTGACCTGGGACGTGGATCATCGGTACTGCAGCCGCTGCGGCACCGACACCGAGCAACATCGGTCGGAGCGCGCCCGCAATTGTCCAAAGTGTCGGCTCATGGCCTTTCCCCGCTTGACCCCTGCGGTGATCATGTTGGTTGAGCGAGACGATGGTCAGGCGCTGCTGGCATGGGGCAGGCAGTTCCCCGGTCGGTTCTTCAGCGCCCTGGCGGGCTTCGTCGAACCGGGTGAGACCTTGGAACAAACCGTGGTCCGAGAGGTCAGAGAGGAGGCCGGGGTCGAGGTAGACAACGTTCGGTACTTCGGTTCCCAGCCGTGGCCGTTTCCCCATTCGTTGATGATCGGCTTCAATGCCGACTACGCGGGCGGCGAGCTCAAGATCCAGGAAAGCGAGATCGTCGAGGCCGACTGGTACAGCCACCAGGCCTTGCCGCCGGTTCCGAAGGGCAGGATGTCGATTGCCGGTTGGCTCATCGAGGACTGGATGAACCGCATGGAGTCTCGTTAAAGCTCTGGTCGGAGCTCAGTCCTTGGTCGCCACCGCATTGGGGGTGACGTTCATTTTCGGCTCGTACTCGGGCGCTTCCACGTCCTTGGATTCGGCCCTGTACATCTCTCGGAGCTGGGTCGAGCAGGCATCACATGGACCGTAGAACCGGGCCTCGGTCGCGGTTGCGCACCGTGGGCAGTCGAAGCTGATATCGCTCATGGCCTGAGTATGGCAGAACGACCGCCCTGATCGGGCCCAAAAATGGAAGGCCAAGGGCCAGCGATCGAAGCCATTCCCGATGATGCCTGGACCGATATCGGCTACACACCCGATGGTCAAGCCCAAGTCGCTGAGACCACATATACCGGTGGTGGTCGACGCCGCAGCCACCGGCGGACGGTGCGGCTCGTGGTCCGCCGAACCCAACTGGCAGACACCAAACAGCAGCGGATGTGGCCCGGGTGGAGACACCACGCTTTTATCACCAACACTGACCACGACACCGTCGCTGCGGACGAGTTTCATCGTGAACACGCAGTGGTCGAACTCGCCATCCACGAACTGAAAACCGGTACCGGACTCAAACACACGCCATCAGGAGTGTTCCAAGCCAACGCAGCCTGGCTCGCCTGCGCTGTCCTCGCCCACAACCTCAACCGCTGGACCCTCACCCTCGCCGACCAACCCAAAATCAACCATGTCACCATCCGCACCAGACTCTGGGCACTCGCCGCGGTCCTGGTCAACCGGTCCGGCCGACACACCCTCGGACTCCCCGCCAACTGGCCCTTCGCCGACCTCTTCGATCAGACACTTGACGCAGTCCGGGCCCTGCCCCAACCCTCAGGTTGACACCGACCGCCGGGACCTGACGCACCCCCGACAAGCCGAGCATCAACAACCCACCCAACACACCAACACCCACTCTCAACGCGCCTCCACCCCCGACACCAGCCCCTCGAAAGACAACCAACCCCCAAAACCGGGACGCCAAAAAACCGACCGGTGGATCCAGGCTAAAGTGTCGAACAACCTCGACGAATGGTGGCAACGGTATGGCTGCGGTAGCGCTGGATCAGGTGGGCAAGGTGTATCCCAACGGTTTCAAGGCGATCGAAGGATTGGACCTTGAGATTCAGGACGGCGAGTTCCTGGTACTCGTCGGCCCTTCGGGCTGCGGCAAGTCGACCGCTCTGCGGATGGTGGCCGGTCTTGAGGAAATCAGCAGCGGCGAATTGAGGATCGGTGAGCGGGTCGTCAACGACGTGCACCCCAAGGACCGCGACATCGCCATGGTGTTCCAGAACTACGCCCTCTACCCCCACATGACCGTCGCCGACAACATCGGTTTCGCCCTCAAGCTGGCCAAGGTTTCCAAGAGTGAAATCGCCGAGCGCGTGACCAAGGCGGCGCAGACCTTGGATCTGACCGAACAGCTGGACAAGAAGCCCGGTCAGCTCTCCGGCGGCCAGCGGCAGCGGGTTGCGATGGGTCGCGCCATCGTCCGCCAGCCCAAGGCATTCCTTATGGATGAGCCGCTCTCCAACCTCGATGCCAAGCTGCGGGTCCAGATGCGAGCCGAAATCGCCGGGCTGCAGCGTGACCTCGGAGTCACCACCATTTACGTCACCCACGATCAGGTCGAGGCCATGACCATGGGTGACCGCGTAGCGGTGCTTAAGCGTGGTCTGCTGCAGCAGGTCGACACCCCACAGAACCTCTATGACTCACCGGACAATGTTTTCGTCGCCGGTTTCATCGGCTCGCCGTCGATGAACCTGCTCCAGGGTCAGCTGGAACGAGGCGATCAGGGGCTGACCGTCAAGGTCGGAGATCAAGCACTCTCATTGCCGGATTCGGTCGTGTCGGCGCGCCCGGCGCTGGAGGGATTCGTAGGGCGGCCGGTTGTCGCCGGGATCCGTCCCGAGGACATTGCCGATGCCGCTCTGGAGCCCGATGCTCCGGACGGTCGAAGGCTCCGCAGCTCCGCTGCCTTGGTGGAGTCCCTTGGCTCGGAGATCATCCTCCACTTCCCGATGGCCGTCGAGCCGTTCGAGATCATGGACTCGGAGTTTGAGGGCGAGGACGCTGTCGCCCCTGTCACCGACGACACCGGCAACTTCATGTACGTGGCTCGGGTGAATCCTCGCTCAACCGCTCGAATCGGTCAGCCACTGGAATTGGCTGTTGACACATCCCGATTCCACTTCTTTGATCCTTCGGACGGCTCAGCCATCCGGTCGTGACGGTTCGGTTCGCCTAGGGGCGGGCAAAATCCTGGCCCTACGGATGAGCCGGATCGCCTAGTCAGCCTCGATTCGATGAGCAAACACGGCCAGCAGCGACCAGAACCGTATGTTCTACCTGTCTCCGGGGTGGCATCTTGCGCTATCTTCTTACGAAACAAGCAAGCTTGGTGTTTGGGGCGATCTGGAACGTGGTGAGAGCCTGTAGCGCAGCTGTTCACCGGGTAGCGGTCGTAGGAGGTGCTTCGTGGATGATCTTTTGATGGGTGTGATTCTCGGATTTGTCGCCGCCATCGTCCTCATGAGCGCCGTGCTGTTCTTTGCCAGCCGCCGGCTCCAGCTTCGGCATCGGACCGAGACGCAACGCTACGACCAGTCGATCATCGATCTTCGTCAGGAGCGGGCCGAGGACAAGGAGACCAATCGCCGCCTGCGTCACGAGCTCGTATCGCTCAGCCCGGATCGTCTTGTCGAAACGGCGACAACAGCCGAGTTCGAGCGGGATCACGCCATCAGCGAGCGAGACCAGGCCCTTGAGCAGCTTCAGCTGGTTCAGACCGATCTTGGCAACGCAAGCCGCAGGCTCGCCGACCGCGAAGCAAAGCTTCGCCAATATCGAGAAGCCCTCAAAGAAATTCGCATGTCGCTCGAAGCTCAAGATCGGGGCCGCACCGTTGCCGCCGCCGGTGGCTTGATCGACACAGACACCGATGAGGTTCCGGCCGACGCGCTGATCCAGATTCAGTCCCCGTCCGAGCCTGAAACAGCCGATCTCAGCGGCGGCGCCGACTGATCCGAGCGCGGCGGGACAGTCTCATTCGAGCCGATCGCCGCCGACCTGTGGCGGTGGTCCCGTCCAGGGCTGGGACATGCCTGGCCAAGCGCCGAATATGGCGGGGCAACCCCGCGATATGCCTGGCAGTATGGGAGCGTGTCAGCGCAAGTACATGCGGTCGAGCCGCTCAGTCAGCCACCAGATGTTGCCATCTCGGTCCCCGGGTCGAAGAGCCACACAAATCGGGCCATGGTTTGCGCCGCCCTGGCCTCCGGTCGTTCGCAGCTCGGGCGAGTGCTGTTCGCCGATGACACCGAGGCCATGATGCATGGGCTCCGTCAGCTTGATGTATCGATCGAGGCCGATGCCGGGGCCCAGACCGTGACGATCGATGGCGGGATCGGGGACCTTCGGGCCGAGACCGTTGAGGGGCCGCGGCTGGTTGATGTTCGCAAGTCGGGAACGACCAGCCGATTCCTGTTGCCGCTGCTGGCCGCGACCCCTGGACACTTTGTGCTCGACGGCCACAGCCAGCTCCGGGCCCGTCCCTTCGGCCCACAGTTGCAGGCTCTTCGAACCCTCGGAGCCGAGGTATCCGGAGACGGTCTGCCGTTGGACATCAGCGGGCGGCGGCTGAGCGGTGGCACGGTCGGGGTCTCTTCATCGATCTCCAGCCAGTATCTGTCCGGCCTGCTGCTGAGCGCTCCGCTGTTGCACGGCTCGACCACCATCGAAGTGGTCGGCGACCTCGTCTCTAGACCCTACGTCGAGCTGACCGTTGCCACCATGGGCGCCTTCGGTGTCGGTGTCCGATCGGAGACCAGCGATTCGGGGCAGGGCGGTCAGGTCCAGTCCTTTACCGTCGCCTCGGCCGCCTATCGCCCGGCGGAGCTTCAGCTGGAGCCCGATGCGTCGGCCGCATCGTACTTCTTTGCAGCGGCAGCCATCACCGGCGGCCGGGTCCGAATCGAAGGATTGAGCCGCGACACCGTCCAGGGAGATCTGGCCTTCGTCGACGTGCTGGCGCGCATGGGCGCCGAGGTCAACTTCGGGCCGGACTGGACGGAGGTTGCAGGCACAGGGTCGCTGCACGGGGTCAAGGTCGACATGGCCGATATCTCCGATACCGCCCAGACACTGGCCGTTGTTGCCGCCTTCGCCGATTCTCCGACCGAGATCGATGGAATCGGCTTCATCCGGTTCAAAGAAACCGACCGGATCGGCGCGGTTGTGACGGAGCTCAATCGGCTTGGGATCGACGTGTCGGCCATCGACGACGGCATGATCATCCGGCCTGGCGTGCCGCGGCCCGGTCTGGTCGACACCTACGATGATCATCGCATGGCCATGAGCTTCGCTCTGCTCGGCCTGGTCCACCCCGGGATCGAAATCGACAATCCAGGCTGCGTTGACAAGACCTTCCCCGAGTTCTTCGCGGTGCTGGACCAGCTTCGTTGATCGAGCGCCCCAAATGCTAGGATCCGTCGGTGCGAGTAGCGGTGCTCAAAGGGCCCGGCGCCCTAGAGGTGGTCGAGCAGGCGGAACCGGAGCTTTCGCCGGAGACGGTGATCGTTGCCATAGACCGGTGCGGGATCGGCGGCCCCGATATTGAGGCCTTCGTTAGCGGCGCGGTTCCCGCTCCGGCCTGGTTCGGCCATGAGTGGGTGGGCCGCGTCGTGGCCATCGGCGACCAAACCCAAGACCGTTTTGTTGGCGAGCGGGTCGTTGGGGCGGTCCCGCCGCCCTGTGGCCACTGTCGACCTTGCCTGGCCGGTCTCGGATCGCACTGCGAGGTGGCGCTGGCCATGATCGTCGGCACCCATCCGACAGCTTCACCCCACGGAGCGTTCGCGGAGCGGATTCGGGTCGACGCCAGGCGGGTCCACCGGGTTCCTGACGGTGTTGAACTGTCGAATGCGTCGTTGGCCGAGCCCGCTGCTGTGGCGGCCCATGCGGTGGCCAGAGCGGGCCAACATCTCGGTGACGTCGTTGTTGTCGTCGGAGCCGGAACCATCGGCCTGTTGGTCGCCGAGTTGGCTCGCTTGGCTGGAGCGACGAAGGTTGCCGCTGTCGATATCGAGCCCGGACGGCGGGAACTGGCCTGTGAACTTGGAGCCGATGCGGCTTTCGCCGGGCCCGAGGTTCTTCGCTGGCTCGGCGATCAGGGCCACGGTCTTGGCGCCGACGTGGTGTATGTGTGTGCAGGCAGGCCACAGGCGGTGTCGTTGTCGATCAAGGCGGCCAGACAGGGCGGCA
>JAVJHY011844884.1:0-35434 GCA_035593235.1 Phascolosoma agassizii
GGGTAGGATTCGAACCTACGTAGGCATAGCCAGCAGATTTACAGTCTGCCCTCGTTGACCGCTTGAGTACCCCTCCGGTACGCAAGCCGGGCATTGTCTAATTACACCGCGCTACTGTCAACAGCTAAACGACTGATTTTTGATATTTCTGCCGCCCGAGCGAAATTGCCTGAACGCCTTGATTCACGCCGTTTTCAGCGAATATTTCGCTGATCGACAGTCGATTATCAGTCGGACCTTGCCCAGTGCCAGGGCTCATAGATGAATCCGGCCGGATTCTCGCGCGGATAACTCATCGAAAAGCCGAATGTCGTCGCATTTTCCAGCAGCCATGCGAAGGCTGGCGAGCCTTCGAACTCTTCGGTCAGCGGCCTCGTGCCCGGTGACGCAATATCAATCGCATGCCCGGTGTGGTGCTCGCTAAACCCGGGCGCCGCATTGACGGCCAGAATTTCGGCAAGTGTTTGACCTGCATTGATTTTTTTGCGAATCAGGCTCGCCTGATACTCGAAATCCCGAAACCCGGAAACAATCAGCAAGGTGATGCCATCATCTCTCGCCGCGGTCTGCATCGCCTGCCAGGCAGCCGCGGCTTCAGGCGTCAGTCGCTGCATGCGGCCAACCAGATTCGGACCAACTTCGACCAAATCGCCGGCCTCTTGGTACTTTGGTTTGGCGCCGTTGTTGCCGTAGTCCTCGGGAATGCCGAGTTCTGAATGAAGTTCGCGTAGCATAGGCGCAATTGTATCGCAGGCACCCTGCTATCGAAACTTCCTGAATGACACAGCGCTAAATGACAATTGATAGAATTTACAAAGACGGATCTGACGACGAGCCGTTTCGATTCAATGACGACGTTGCCCGGGTATTCCCGGACATGCTGCGGCGCTCGATTCCGGGCTACGCGGCCTCAATAGAAGCGATCGGATCACTCGCTGCCCGCTACGTCCGGCCGAACAGCAATTGCTATGACCTCGGCTGCTCGCTGGGCGCAGCAAGCATTGCGATGCGCCAGGGCATCACCGCATCGGCTTGCCGGATCATTGCCGTCGACACGGCTGCAGCAATGGCATCTCGGTGCCGTGAGGTCATCGCAGAAGATGATCGCCGTCATTCCCCGTCGACCGCTGTGAAAGTGGTCGAGGCCGACATCCGCGATATCGAGATCGAGAATGCGTCAATGGTTGTATTGAATTACACACTGCAGTTTTTGGCCATGGACGATCGAGGCACGATGATGCGAAAGATCGCCGACGGGCTGAATCCTGGTGGCCTGCTCGTGCTCTCCGAAAAAGTCATCGACGAAAATGCTGAAATGGAGAAACTGCTGGTCGAACTGCACCACGAACACAAGCGTCGTAACGACTACAGCGCGATGGAAATCAGCCGGAAACGTGCGGCCATCGAGAATGTCCTGATTCCTGAAACGGTCGCCGAACATCGCTCGCGATTGAAAGCCGCGGGCTTCAGTCAGTCCGCCGTCTGGCTTCGCTACTTCAATTTCGTATCGATCATCGCGATTCGATGATTGATACCGATTTACTGAAGCGGCGGCTTCGGTCGATAGGACTTGATGACTGGACCCATTTTATTGCTGACGTCGTTGATGAGCGAATGTCGCCGAACGCACACGGCGACTATTCTGCCTGGCAGGACATTCTTACTACGCTCACGTCTGGCTCCGGTGACCCGCGCGAACTGCTGAAGGGCCTTTCGCCGTGGCGCAAAGGGCCTATGCGCTTTGACGACATTCATATCGACACCGAATGGCGCAGTGATTTGAAGTGGGCCCGCGTAAAGGACCGCATCGCGCCACTTAGCGATCGCAATGTTCTCGACGTCGGTTGCGGCAATGGCTACTACGCATTGCAAATGGCTGACGCAGGCGCGAAGACAGTGATTGGCATCGATCCGACCCTCCTGTTTGTCATGCAATTTCTGGCGATCAATATTCGCGCACAAAAGGACAATGTCTTCGTCGTTCCGGCACGGCTTGAAGAAATGCCCTTGCCCGCACGCAAGTTCGATACAACGTTTTCGATGGGCGTTCTATATCACCGTCGCTCACCGCTCGAACATTTACGAGAATTGCGACAAACGCTGCTGCCCGGTGGACAGCTGGTATTGGAAACCATATATTTGCCGGGCGAAGATTCGTTAGCCTCCACACCAGCGGATCGATACGCACGCATGAAGAATATTTGGCTACTACCAACTTTGCTCGAGCTGACGATCTGGCTAAAGCGCACGTCGTATCGCGATATCGAGATTATCGACACCTCAGTCACAACTGTCGACGAACAACGTTCAACTGACTGGATGACATTTGAATCGTTAAAAGAAGCACTTGATCCCGGTGATTCGACAAGAACTGTCGAAGGTTGGCCGGCTCCTCATCGTGTTGTCGTTACCGCTACTGCTCCCTAATTCTTGTAAATTTACCGAAATGCGGGTAATTTCTGTTATGACAGAAATAAATGAAAGAACGGCTGGATTTGTACAATGGAAATGACCGCTGCTGTTGAAAAGTACATCCTGCACTGGGGCGAAATGGGTACCCGTTGGGGCACCAACCGCACCGTTGCACAGATTCAGGCGTTGCTCTATTTGTCACCACAACCATTGCGCGCTGACGAAATTGTCGAGCTGCTATCCGTCGCTCGCTCGAACGTCAGCACCAGTATTCGCGAACTGCAAAGCTACGGCCTCGTTAGGATGACGCACGTTCTCGGCGACAGACGCGACTACTTCGAATCCCTTACCGATGTCTGGGAATTGTTTCGAGTCATCATTGAGCAGAGAAAGCAGCGCGAATTAAATCCAACGCTTGCCATGCTGAAAGACTGCGCCGCCGATATTGCCAAGGAAAAGAAAACGGATCCGGTGACGAAGGAACGCATTCGAAACATGCTGAAATTCGTCGAGTCGACCAGTCAGTGGTACGAACAGATCAGCAACATTCCGACCGGCACGCTGACGAAACTAATGGCGCTCGGTACCAAGATTACGAAGCTGGTCAAAAAATAGGTTTAGAGTTCTTCGGCAACCGGCGGCTGTACGACACATTTGGGCCAGGAAGTCGGCTCGCCTTTGCTCGTTTCGCGCATCACCCAAATTGAATCCATCAACGCGACCGACTCCGGCCCACCGTTGATCGTATTTGCAGGCCGTTGAAAATAACCGCCCGGTGCGTATTGCCACACTGCGGCCTTGCCATTTACACATTCTGCGTACTGCTGATTGCCAGTAAGCAGATATCCTTCGCGAACGGCACTGGAAGATTCCCACGGCTGTGATGCACCTGTCGCAATTCTAACCATCCAGGTCTTTGATCCGTTGCCGGGGTCATTTCGCAACTCTTTCGCCATGACGCCGGTTTGTTCCGTCTGCTGCCAGTCGAGCAGACCACTGTCGATAATGATCGGTGAGCGAATAATTGATTGAGGATCGGTGTCGTTAACGAAATACAGTATCCGGGCACCTTCACTTGCCTTCATGTTGAAGCCCAGCGATCCTGCCGGAAGAAATGCATAGCCACCACGTTTTAATGCGATGTCCGCGATTAACAATTCGCCACCAATAACGAAGATTTCCATTGATCGTCCCGGCACGCCACCACTGGTGCCCTCCCAGTCCGGCGGCAGGTCAATTCGGTTGCTGGTGCGGCGCGACATCTGATCACCGGACAGTTGTTTGGCCCGCACGCCCGGCAAGCTGGCCATAAAAACATCTGACAGCGCGTCGACCTGGATAAATGCCGGGTACGAGAGTTGCGGTGGCCCGCTGGCGCAGGCGCTCAACAGAATCGCGGTTATTCCGGCCATGCTCAAGGTCGCTAGTGGTCTCATTGGCGGCATCCGGTCGTCCTAACTAAAAAAGCCGCCCAGAAACTGGGCGGCATATTAAGCAAAAGATGTATTCGGCTGGGTTCAAATCGCATTCGAAAGGTTTGTAACATCTGTGTCGCAAAAAAATTCGGCGTTTTCGATACCGCTTGGCGTTAGGCTTCCTCGTTGGACACAAAGATTGCAGGTAATCTTTGTACGAGTGACGTGTTGAGAGGGTTCACGATTCACTCGCCTTCGAGTCATGCATCCGTCATGGCGCTCGGCCAGCTTGCCTTACTACATCTCATCTCCGTGCGTACCAGATCGGTACGCACGGAATGCTACTACATATGGTATTGGAAGGCGAGCAAACCACTACATTTAGACACTGAGTGAAATTATCGGCAAAACCGGCGACGCCGAAGCGTAGAAAAGGTAGCCTTCGGTGTCGGTAAATTCAGGTGAGGAAATTGATGAGCGATGGCGAAATGATTGACGGGCGTTCCGTCAGCCAGAAAGTTGGTTTGGCGTTAGGTCCGATCGTGTTCTTGCTCATGATGTTTTCTGATCCGCCGGAGGGTCTGCAGCCTGCTGGCTGGGCTGCCGCTGGCGTTGGTATCTGGATGGCGATTTGGTGGGCCACGGAAGCACTGCATATTGCCGTTACGGCGCTGTTGCCCATCGTATTGTTTCCGCTGCTCGACATTGCAACGATTGAAGCTACGGTTAAGCCGTATTCATCGAAGGTGATCTATCTATTTCTCGGCGGTTTTATTATTGCGTTTGCGATGCAACGCTGGAATCTGCACCGCCGAATCGCGCTGAATGTATTGCAGCATGCCGGTGGCAACGGCCGATCATTAGTTGGCGGCTTCATGCTGGCCAGCGCCCTTATTTCTATGTGGGTCATGAATACGTCGACAACGATGATGTTGTTGCCGATAGCCGTTTCGATCATCGCGGTAATTCACAAAAGCGTTACCAGCCTCGACGACGCTGGCAGAGAGGATTTTCAATATTCACTTTTGCTCGGTGTCGCCTATGGTTCAACCATCGGCGGAATGGCGACCTTAGTTGGCACTGCGCCCAACGCCATGTTGGTACAGTTCATGAAGGACAGCTACCAAACTGATATCGCTTTTTCCGACTGGATGCTGGTCGGCTTGCCACTGTCGGCCGTCATGCTGCCACTCGCCTGGCTGGCGCTGACGCGCCTTGTGTTCAAAGTCGATTTCGTCACATCGGGAGAGGGTCGAGCCGAGTTGAAGAAAATGAAAACCGACCTCGGTGCTATGACGACCCCGGAGAAACGAGTCGCGATCGTCTTTGTAATCACCGCGTCAGCCTGGATTTTCCGCAAACTGTTAGTTCAGATTCCCGGTCTTGAAGCGCTCGATGATTCGCTGATTGCTATCGCTGGCGCGCTGCTGTTGTTTATCGTACCGAGTGGCGATAAATCAGATCCGCTGCTGCTGCGTTGGCAGTATGCAGAAAAATTGCCCTGGGGAGTGTTGGTGTTGTTCGGCGGCGGCCTAACGCTCGCAGCCGCTGTCTCGAATACCGGTTTGGCCGAATGGCTAGGCACCAACCTACAGGCCATTGGTACGTTACCGTTGCTACTGATCGTCATCATTGTGGCAACGCTGATCATCTTCCTAACGGAGCTGACCAGCAATGTAGCCACGACAGTCACGTTCCTTCCGGTCGTCGGCGCGATCGCTATCGAGGCCGGCTACGATCCTATCGCGCTCGCGGTACCCGTCACGCTGGCCGCCAGTTGCGCCTTCATGTTGCCGGTCGCGACGCCACCGAACGCGATTGTATTTGGCTCTGGGTTGTTGACGATTCCACGCATGGCTCGTGCGGGTCTCGCGCTAAATATTATTGGCATAGTCCTGGTCTCGCTGGTGGCCTACAAACTTGCTCCTTTGGTTTTGAACTAGGGCGGAGATTTCGTTGAACGAAAAATACGCAGTCAACAAGCAGAACAAGGTACGGCAGCTTCGAGAAAAGGCCGTGTACGATACGAAAACGGTCCACGAAATTCTGGATTCTGCCTTGCTGGCGTCCGTTGGTTTCGTTCAGGACGGACAACCAGTCGTTGTGCCCATGTTGTACGGCCGTGACGGTGAAACGCTGTACCTGCATGGTGCACGCAAGGCGCGAGTCATTCGCCTGTTGAAAAGCACGACAACGGCATGTGTGAATATCACTCACGTCGATGCGCTGGTATTTGCCCGCTCCGCCTTCAATTCTTCGATGAACTACCGTTCCGCAACAATCTTCGGCACGCCTCGACTCATCGAAGACCACGATGAAAAAATTCGTGCCCTACGAATTATCACTGAGTGCACGATGCCGGGGCGATGGGATGAACTTCGAGAACCGCTCGAGAAAGAGGTCAAGATGACCGGAGTCATCGCGCTGGAGATCGAATCCGCATCCGCGAAAGTGTCAACCGGTATGCCTGATGATGAGGACGCTGACTATGACATTCC
The DNA here is from genome assembly GCA_035593235.1 of Phascolosoma agassizii. Lineage (NCBI taxonomy): Eukaryota > Metazoa > Annelida > Sipuncula > Phascolosomatiformes > Phascolosomatidae > Phascolosoma > Phascolosoma agassizii. The sequence continues at coordinate 6,326 of JAVJHY011844884.1, forward strand.
CATCTGGGCTGGCATCCTGCCGTTGCATGCGACCTTCGATAATCTCGAAAGTGACGAGCGGCTGATTGACGGCGTCAAAGCATCGGCCGTTGTGCGAGCGCTGCAGGGTAAGACCTTATAACAAGCTGCCTGAGTTCTCGGCTTCCAGACGAAGTAACTCGGCCTTGGTATCCAACCCGCCGCCAAAACCCGTCAGGTCACCGCTGCTACCGATGACGCGATGGCATGGCACGATGATCGGAATCGGGTTTCTACCGTTTGCGGCGCCCACTGCGCGCACCGCTTTTGGCCGGCCAATCTGTTTCGCTATCGCCCCGTACGAGGTCGTCTCTCCGTAAGGGATTTCCTGCAACGCCTCCAACACGCTGACCTGAAATTCCGTACCTGACAATGACAGCGGCAGATCGAATTCTTTGCGGTCACCGGCGAAATATTCGTCGAGCTGCCGTCGCGCTGCGTCGAACGGTTCCTCGTTGTAGATCCACTCAGGCTCGGGGTCACGGCGCATGGCGCCTTTCGGAAAACCGATCATAGAAAGCACATCGGCATCGCCCGCAAGCAGCAACTCCCCAATCGGCGTATCAAAGTAACAGTAGTACATGCTTCTATCCTCCAGAATTCTCACCGGCGCCCCATAACAACAACGCGGCATAGGAACGCCACGGCCGCCAGGCTTCGGCTCGGGTTTTTAGTTGAGCGGGTTTTAGCCGCTGCTTCTCAGGTCCGTCAAATGCGCGCAGCAGCCCCAAATCCGAATCCGGAAACGCATCCGGGTTTTTGAGTGCTCGCATAGCAACGTACTGCGCTGTCCAATCGCCAATGCCCTTGATCGCAACCAGCGAGCGACAAAACTCATCAATGTCCTGCGCCGGATCAAAACTGACCTCACCTTCGTTTACAGCTTTGGCAACGCGCCGAATAGAATCGGCACGAGTACGAATAACTCCAAGATCACCCAAGCGTGCGCGCAGAAGTTTTTGCGGCGTCGGGAAAATCAGATTGGGTAGTGCACTCGAATCAACACCGGGCACGACAACAGTCGACTTTTCGCCGTAGCGCTTCGCTAAGCGACCCGACAATGTCGTGGCCGCGGCAACCGAAACCTGTTGACCCAGAATCGCTCGTACGGTGAGTTCAAAGCCATCCCACACGCCCGGAACTCGAACGCCCGGTTGTCGTCGCAGCAAACGCTTGAGAAACGAATCCCCATTTAGCACCGCGGCGATGTCATCGGGAGACGCGTCAAGATCGAATATTCCACGCACCCGCTGAATGATCGGCAATAAGGAGCGGGTGCTCGCGGCATGCGCGGTCAACAGCAGGCTTTCACCGTTGTCACGAATGTCGAGCACAGCGCTGCTATCGTCGACTTGAACCGTACGCAGGTAGCGATTGTCATAAACGCTCTCAACGCCTGGTATCGCTCGCATGCGGAAGAAATTCAGCAGGGCAGAGAAGTCGAATGGCCGGCGGTAAGGTAGTTGCACCGTCAACCCCGCAGAAGGCTCCAACACTTTATTCCGCTGCCGCAGCTCTCTTGGCGTACGTCCATAGGTGTTTCGGAACGCATCGTTGAAGCGTCGCGTGCTACCGAACCCCGACGCAATCGCAATCTGGGTCATTGGCAGGCTTGTTTGATCGATGAGTCGCTTCGCAAAGTGCAGGCGTTGAGTATGTGCGACCGCCAGCGGACTGGCACCGAGGTGCTGATTGAAGAGTCGCCGCAGATGCCGACTCGTAACGCCGAGCCGATCAGACAGGTTTTCAATGTCGCCGTCGTCCAGCGCACCGTCGGCGATCAGCCGCAGTCCGCGTTGTACGGTTGTCGACGTTCCCTGCCACGCCGGTGTTCCGGGTGCGCATTCAGGGCGACAGCGCAAACACGGTCGGTAGCCGGCTTCGCCCGCCGCCGCGGCCGTTGGGTAGAAGGTGATGTTCTCGCTTTTCGGCGCGTTCGCCGGGCAGACCGGGCGGCAGTAGATGCCGGTAGTTTTGACGCCAATGAAAAACCGCCCGTCGAAACGAGCATCGCGCGACAGGCGCGCCTTTTCAAAGATGTCATTTTGCGAGTTGTTTGAATTTCGGAGCATGCGCAAAGTATACGCCTGCCCCGGATTCAAACTAGCCAGAATCGGACCTGTATGACCGATCTGGCAAATCGAAGCCAGGACCCTTTTCAGCGGGGGACTGGGGGATTAAGGGTCCTGACTTCAGTCTTACTTACGCCGCGTCTTTCGCCGCTTCTTCACGTTCTGCGAGCCACTCTTCGAGGTCATCGCTGCCACCAATGTGGCGGCCATTGATGAATACCTGCGGGTACGTGGTACGCGTTGTTACTGCACGCAGCGTTTGGTCCGTGTAGTCACGATTCAATACCAGCTCTTCGAACTCGATATCGTTCTCGTGAAGCAAGGATTTTGCTTTCGCACAGAATGGGCAACCTTCACGCGAGAAGACGGTGACGTCATACGGCAACGCGCCTTCCGGGTCCAGATACTGCAGCATCGTGTCCGCATCGGACTCACCGTAGGGATCGCCCGGCTGTTCCGGCTCGATGAACATTTTTTCAATGACACCGTCACGGACCAGCATTGAATAACGCCAGGATCGACGGCCAAAGCCGAGGTCTTCTTTACCAACCAGCAAACCCATCTTGTCCGAGAACTCGCCGTTGCCATCCGGCAGGAAGGTGACGCGATCTGCCTTCTGGCTACGCTTCCATTCATTCATGACGAACCCGTCGTTGACCGACAGGCAAATGATATCGTCAACACCGTTCGCACGAAATTGCGGTGCTAGCTGATTGTATCGAGGCACATGTGACGAAGAGCATGTTGGCGTAAACGCACCCGGCAATGAGAACAGTACAACCGTCTTGCCGTCGAACAGTTCTGACGTTGTTACATCAACCCATTCGTGGCCCAGTCGCGTACGGAAGGTCACGTCAGGTACACGTTGCCCTTCAAGATTCTTAAACATTTTTTTCTCCGGTCATTTAGTGATTACTTCGCCAACATGCTGCGTAGCATCCAGGCATTCTTTTCGTGAATCTGCATTCGCAAGCTCTGTGTATTGGACCTCGTACATCAAGTGCAACCGGCGGCGATCTTTTCTCGATCCACGTCCTCGATTTCCAGATTGATTTCCATGACCTGCTCCCACGTTCTGGTCGAAATTTCTGAAGGCGGCAATCAACCCTTATGCGGTGAGCTCAGGCTCGGTGTCATTCCAACGATTGCGCCATTTGTGCTGCCGACTGTGCTACCCAAAATACGAAAATCGCATCCGGAACTGAAGCTACTCCTGATTGAGGATCAGACCCAGCGAATCTACGCGCGTGCGCTTGCACCCACTCAAGGACAAGAGCTACCGCAATATCGGTCTTGCGTGGCGCAAAGGCAGTCGCCGGGCCGACGAATTTCGCCTGCTCGGTGAGCTGATCTCTGGCTACCGTTAGAAAAAACCTTCCGCGAGGAACGTCCGGCTCGCCATCCAGAGTCCGTAGACACAAACAACGAGCGTCAACAAAGCCGTGCCGGCCGCGCCGATAAGGCGACCTTTGTGGGCCATATTGTCGTGCTTCAATCCGACCGCGTGAGCGATGCGTGCGAGGATCAGCAAGTCACCGACCAGGTACAGGAATAGTTTTGAGCCGCCATTAATTTCGATAGCCGCGAAAACGATCATGAAGATCGGTACGTATTCGAGGAAATTCTGATGCGCTCGGACGCGCTCGGCAAGCTCCATGTTCACGGGATCCCCCTGCATGACAGAAATGCCGGTCGTACCGCGAAACGATCCGGCGCGAAAACTCAAAATGAGTCCGATGAAGGCAAAGATACTGGCGTACATGAGTGTTATTGGCATTTGCATGAAACCTCTCCCCTGATTCGAACCGGTATTGTACTCTGAACAAGAACTTTTTCAGAGTGTCATACAGAACATGATTGAATACAAAGCTCGAACCGCACTTAGATTACTTGCTGTTTCTGCAGTGGTTTTTGCAGGATTTGTCGCTGCCGAAGACTGGGCCAGCAAAACCTTCAAGATTGAAGGCGGCGGAATTCTCTATCTCGAGTATCCATTGTCCTGGGGCAAGAAGCCTGAGCATGAAAGCTTCGATGACGTGACCGACGTCAAGTTTGGTCCGTACGGCCCGAATTCGAAGCCCATTTTCTTGGCTCAGGTGCAGGCCGTTAAGGGCGTTGACGTTCTGACCAACGAGGCACTCAAAGAAGTCGCTGAGATTGACGTTGGCAAATTGAGAGCCTCCGCTTTCGAGTCCGACATACCGCTGAACGAAATTGCGGGTCCGCAAGCTCGCGGTTACTACTTCACGATCACCGACAAAGAAAAAACCTACGGTGAATTCGAGTACCTGACGATGGCCGTCATAGGCTCCCAGGAATTACTCATTAAGGTGTTCTTCTTCTCAAGCGACGGTGCACCGGACTTCGGTGCGGATGCACTGCGCATGATGGAGAACCTGCGCTACACGCCGCCGGAAGAAGACAAATAGCTCGCCTATTGATCGACGACCGTCACACGACCTGGCAGTGACAGGTCACCGGAGGCCACGTCATGCACACCGGTAACGCAAAGCAACGGCGCCTCGGCATTCTCGTTGACCTGCAATTCTGCGGTGACAGCATCGAACGATACGTTCTCAGTATCGCTCACCGGCACGGTAATTTTCGCCATACGACCGTCAAGAATCGGACTCATACCCGGGCTATCGAGGGCTATCGGTAAGTACGGTGCCGTCGCCGGTAACAAATCGACACCGGGAGAGACGTCACGCACCTTGAGGCCCGCACCGCAGGCCGCGTCCTCGACCAGCACAACCCAATGGGAGTGCCAGTCGGCACCGTCATTAGCGGGGTCGCCGTCCTGATCTTCGTCGAACAATGGCGTGTCATCGAAATCCGGATGAGCGGTGATCGCCAACGACAGGATGCCTGACGCTTTGTCGAAACCAACAACCTCAGGATCCAGACTCGTCGGCCAGACGTAGGACTCCACTTTCGCACCGGCCAGTTGGCCAATCGGTTTCGGCTTTACACTGCCGGCCGTTCCCACCAGTTCCATGGCGAACGTTGTCAATCGACCGTCGGTGGTCGCACCGGCTTTGGTGATATCAAATGCCGCCTGCTTGTCTTTGTCGACAGGGCTAACGACTTCATGGGCGAATATGGTATTTGCGGCAAATCCCGCGATCATTAACACGGCAATAGAGCGTTTCATTAGTGAATTCCTTTAGTATCGAGTCGAAACTATATTAAGCATAGCGATCCGCCTATTGAATTGCAAGAGTAGTTTTGAGTCGATACTATATAGCCATGAAACATGACCGCCATTCTCGTACTGCCGCTTTGCTGGAACGGATTGGGCGCCTGCTAAGCACTGAGGCGCACGCCGAGAATTTGTTGCCGGTGCATTGGGAGGCACTGCGATATCTGCAGCGTGCCAACCGGTTTTCCACGACCGCCGCGGCGTTGACGGCCTATCTCGGCCTGACCAAGGGAACGGTCTCGCAAACATTGAAGGCCCTTGAGACTAAGGGCCTGGTCAGGAAACGGGTAAATACAAAAGACCGCCGCAGCAATCACTTGTCCTTAACCGCAAAAGGTCGAAATCTACTAAGTCGAGACCCGGTCGCGGCGACTGTCGCCGCGCTCGAAAAATTGGGTAGCCCAAAATTAAGCGCGCTGGATACTGGATTGGACGCCTTGCTGTCAGCGCGACTCGCCGCGCAGGATCGGCAACCCTTTGGGCAATGCCGGGATTGTCGTTACTTCGCGCGGCGACATTCGGACGGCGAACCCCACTATTGTCAGCTGTTGAAAGAACCGATCGCCGAGTCAGAGACAGACGCAATCTGTTTTGAGCAGCGCCCCGCCTGACGTGTTTTGCAGGATTTATCCCGGCTTTCCATCGATGCGTAGCCGAACCAGCATGGGTGCGTAACGAAAAAGAAATACCACGAAGGCCAAAGACCACAGTATTCCTGATAGCACGACTAAATCCTGATAAAACGCCGGTTTCGCAAACCCTGCGAGGCAATTTCAAGCATCGGCAATCGTCGCGATTCGCGAAAACGCGAACGGCAGGACACCCGAATACGCAAGGTGATAGACGAGATTCGCCAGCGTGAGCAGGGAGATAACCATTTCATGGCTGTGCCATGTCACACCAGTTGGGTAACCACCGGATTGCAACAGGCCTACATTAACCGCGTCCCAAAACGGCGACGCGAGCACAGCAAAGACGCCGGCAAACAGATAGAAGGGGCGAAAACCCAGCGCCAGAATTGGCTGCTCACGCATCGAGCGAGGCGCAGTGTCATTCAAGATCTACGGTGCTTCGTCTGAATTCGATCAGTGCGTCGCTTACGCGTCGTTGCCCTTCGCAGCCAGGTACAGGCCGGTCACAAGCATCAGGATCTGAAACTCCATACCGCCATTCATGACATTAAAGCCGTTTTTGGCATGCACCATCGCGATGGCGCCGATCATGACGACGATGACGATCAGGCCGCCCAGACGAGTCAGCATTTCCTTGCCGAACGCGCCGGCAATCAACAAGACGCCCGCAGCAAGTTCGGCAATTGCCAGCATCCAGACCATGGCAGCGGGCATGCCCATCATGGGCCCTTCGACCGGTAATTTCGCCGCACCGTGGTAAATGAAGGTGGCAGCCAGTGACAAGCGCAGGCCCCAATGTACATAAGGAGAAAGAATTTTTAGAAAGTTCATACTGCTTTCCTTTTTGTTGTTGTCGTGTAAGCACAGTAGTCGGTCGGCCAGTTTCGCGCGATCACAGCGACCGTTGAACATACTATCAGGCCAACGACCGCTTTCGGGCGGTCATTCCTGCCTTGGGAGCACTTTACGATTAGTTATGCTCTTCTAACGCCAATCTTTCCATTGCCGGTGTGGCGCCAGCCTGCCCAGCGTGTAGCGTGATAACGTCTTGCAGCTGTGACAAATTGAAGGGTTTCGACAAATACTCGTCCATGCCCGCCTCAAGACATTTCTCCCGATCGCCCACAATCGCATTTGCGGTAAGCGCGACAATAGATGTCGGCTCTCGACCGTTGCTGGATTCCCATTCACGAATCAAGCGCGTCGCAGTAAAGCCATCAACTTCGGGCATCAGGCAGTCCATAAGAACCAGGTCAAAGCTTGCGGTCTTGAAAATTTCCAGGGCAATTTTACCGTCGGCTGCCGTCGTCGTAGAACAGTGTAAACACGACAGCATACCTTCCGCGACAGCCAGATTGACGGCGTTGTCCTCCACGAGCAATACGCGACATCCGGAGGGCAGATTGTTATCCGCAAAGTTTTCGGCTTTCGGGATATCGCTTTCTATTGGTAGGCTCGCGGGGCCCCCCGCACGAATATTGATCAAGCAATCATAGAGCGCCTGCTGGCGTACGGGCTTCGTAATACTTGCCCAGGCCAAATTCAATTTCTCGTAGCGGGAAGAATCATGCTGGGTCTGAAGTGGCACCAGAAAAACGCGCGAAATCGCTTGCAGTTCAGGTGCGACATCCAGCTCCCGGGCCACGGCAACGCCATCGAGCTGCGGCATGTTAAGATCAAGAAATACAACATCGATCTGATCAACGCTGTTTTGGCTAGCGCGCAGTATCGACATTGCGTCCCGACCATTCGAAGCTTCTGCGACGCCGATTTTCCAACTTTCAAGTTGCCGCCTCAAGATGGCCCGCGTCGCTGCATTGTCGTCTACGACGAGTACGTTAAGGCCTGCAAGTACGCCCGGTTGCTGTGATACCTGCACCACGTGAACCTTGTCAAGACGCACGGTAAACCAAAATCGTGAGCCTTGACCCGGTGTACTCTCGACACCAATTTCGCCATTCATTAAATTTACCAGTTCGCGGCAAATGGCCAAGCCCAAACCTGTTCCACCAAATTCACGCGTGGTCGATCCATCGGCCTGGACGAATGATTCAAAAACCTCTTGCTGCTTATGTATCTCAATTCCGATGCCGGTGTCGATAACCTCGCAACGAATATGCAGGGCGTCGGTGTCTTCTTCAAGTGCCGACAGGCGTACGACGACCTGCCCGTGATCAGCAAATTTAATGGCATTGCCGACGAGATTTGTCACGATTTGCCTCAGCCGGCCATTGTCGCCCCTCACCGCGGTATGCATGTTGGGCGGTATATCTGAAAGAATCTCCAGACCCTTCTTATGGCCGAGCTCGGCTAAAATTTCCAGACTTTCCTCGATGGTTTGTCGCAGATCGAAAGGTGTGTCGTAGAGGCTTAATTTACCGGCCTCGACCTTCGAAAAATCCAGAACATCGTCAATGATATCGAGCAGCGACTTGCCCGATTGCCTGACGGTATCGGCGTAGCCTCTTAGTCGCGTACTGAGTTCATTGGAGCTCAACATGAGTTCGGTCATTCCCAGCACGCCATTCATCGGCGTACGAATTTCATGGCTCATACGTGCCATGAATTCGCTCTTTGCCTCATTGGCTGCTTCCGCTTGTTCCTTGGCCGCCCGCATGTCTGCCGTCGTTCGCTGCAAATCGCTGTTAGCCAGCGCCAGGCTTTCGGAACGTTGGGTCAGCATTCGTTCGCGTTCCGCCACACCATGCTGCATGGCGTTGAAGCTATCGGCTAACTCGGCGAACTCGTCGTGGCTTTTTACTGTTACGAGTTCGGCAATGTCACCAATCTTGATTCGTCTTGTCGCCACGACAAGCTCAGAAATAGGTTGTGTAACGGCAGTGGATATCAATCGAGCAGCGACGAGCGCCAACGCCAACGCAATAAATCCAATCAGTAAGATACTTGATCTGATTTTTCGAAACGGCGCCATCGCCTCGTAGGTGGATTTCTTCATCAGCACCGAAACCGGGCCACCATTCGCCAAGTAGGTTCTGGCAATAGCCTGATATTCGGTACCCTCAATATTCAGCGTCGTGCTCTCATTCGGAGGAATTGGTGTTTCTCTTAGTGCAATACGGATTGAATTCTTACGTTCTTCGTTGGTCGCTTGCGTAAGTATGTGAAATTCATTGGCTACCGGGGTTATGAAGTCGACTTCAAGTTCTGCGAGTTTTCCGATCCTTTGCGCCAGGACATCATCGATGACGTAACCCATGGAAATGTAAGCCACGGGTGTTGGCGCCAGCACCGGTTCGGTGACGACTTCGTAGGCCGTACCATTCAGGATGGCGGTGAAAAGGTGACCGTCTGCACTGCGCTTTTCGCTGTGCTCGCGCCAACCCTCAATAGCCGGTTCGTCAAGCCCGCTGGAGGCGACGACTACGCCTTTCAGGTCCACGAGCAACGCCATATCAGCTTCCGCCCGACCGACCAGGTTCGTTAGGGCTGATGCCTTGGTTCTTTGATCGCCCATCGCAACAGTTTCACGAAAGGCGAATTCGGCGGCCAGAATGCGTACGTTGTCGGCGTGCTGCTGCTGTCTTTGCCGGAGCACGTCGCGCAGGACAATACCGCCCTTCTCAAGGGATTCCTGCGTTCGACTCGCGACGTCCTGGCTGGCGGATTGTAAGACCGCAGCTAGAGTGGCGACCTGAGTTACGACGATGAGCATGCCGATCAAGCCGAGAATTTTTAGTCGAAAACTGACCATTTAGACCGCACAGATTTCACGAATGTAGATATTAAAGGGCGATTTGACTTAACAATGTGCGGTACGTCACGGAGTCCAGACCAAAAGGTCCGCATGCTCCAACTATTGTACGATCTTGTGACGTAGGAGTATGCATATGCGCGATTTGTGGCCGAAACAGTGGCGCTGGATCGGCGTAATCTTAGCGGTAATTCTGGCGACGAATGCCACATCTGCGTCCCAGGCAGAACCGCTTACCATTAGGTTAGTTGATCGTAATGGTCAGCCGCTGCCGGACGCGGCTGTGATACTCCGCTCAACAACGTCTACTGGTGCCCAGCCTAAAAAAGAGCAAGCGGCGAACGCCATCATGAACCAGAAGGACCTTCAATTCATGCCGCATATGCTGGTAGTTCGCCAGGGAGCCAGCGTGTCATTTCCGAACGAGGATACGGTGAGTCACCACGTGTATTCTTTTTCGCGAGCCAAGAGTTTCGAATTTCCTCAATACCGTGGCGAGCCGAACCCACCCGTGCAATTCGATCAAGTCGGCGTGATTACCCTTGGCTGCAACATTCATGACCAAATGTTGGGCTATATATTGGTGGTAGATTCGCCTTGGTTTGCCCAGACCGATGCCCAAGGCGTCGCCAACTTTGCATCCTTACCTGAAGGCGAATACACGATCGCCGCCTGGAGCCCGCGATTTAGCGGGGTCGAACCCAGAGAATTTAGTGAAGTTTCCTTGCCCGGGACTGCCGATCACGGAGAAATTCTTATTCAAGTTACCGATGAACTCAAGCCGCCGTTTGATACGGACTCAAATTCTCTGATGTGGGACGATTACCAATGACCAAGTTACCAAAGATCAGGTGGATCTTGTTGGCCATAGTCGCCAATGGCCTGGCCAGCCCATCATTGGCCGCCGAGGGTCGTCATACTATCAAAGCAGTCGTCGACACAAGCTTTGTTTATGCTGAATCCCCGCTGTCGAGCTGGCTGGAAGGCAGTCTCGGCAAACTACGTTTTGATGAGAAGCATGATGGTCTGAAATTGTCACGCGCCTTCATCGACTATAAAGGTCGTATCACACCAACGATTACTGCCCGCGCAACACTCAATTACACGTCGGAGCAGCGACACGCGCTTGATTTCACCGAAGCCTATTTGCAGTTTCGGCCGGTACCCAAGAACAACCATCGAATACGCGTCCGATTGGGAGCCTTTTATCCGCACCTGTCGATGGAGAATGTGGACGACGGATGGAGTACGCCTTATACGCTGTCTTCCTCAGCCGTAAATACCTGGATCGCCGAGGAGATCAGGGTCATGGGCGCCGAAGCATCAATGTCCAAAGACGTAGACTTTCTCGGCAGCCGTCAACGCTTTGGTCTGGTTGCCGCCGCTTTCTATGGCAATGATCCCGCCGGCGCGCTGGTTGCTTGGAAAGGGTGGTCGCTGCACGACCGCCAGACGACCTACGGCGATCGCTTGCCGTTGCCGCCACTGCCGTCATTGACGCCCACCGGTGTATTCTCAGCACAAGCCCTCTACCACGAACCACTGCGCGAAATAGATCATCGGCCGGGTTACTATTTCGGTGCGAACTGGCGGCAGGCCAAACGCATTCGTCTGCAATACATGCACTATGACAATCGCGCCGATCCCGAAGTACTTCGCGGGGGCCAATATGGCTGGAAAACCGAATTTGATCACCTGGGTGTCCAGATCCAACTGCCCTGGAAAATTGGACTTATCGGTCAAGCGCTTGATGGTCGCACCCAGATGGGTGGTTTTCTGGGCGCCACACGTGCCGTCGATGTGGGCTTCGATGCGCAATTCGTCCTTGTTACGCGTGCCTTCGATCGTCACCGCCTTTCTGCTCGCTATGACAATTTTGACCTGGACCAACGCGACAGCACGCCGGAGGATAACAATTTCGACGAAGGGCACGCGTTAACTTTTGCTTATATGTACGAACACTCCGCCAAGCTGCGCTTAGGGATTGAGTGGCTACAAATACACACCGTCAATCACTTAGGGTGGATGTACCAGGGGCTACCGGCCAATGCGCGGGAACGCTCCGTACAAGTGACTCTTCGTTGGCGCTTTGGTGAACCCAGGACTCGAACCTAGCCAACCGAATCGACCGGGTTGGCTACCTACAAGGCCACTACCGCGAAATCCACGCCGTGTCCACGTCACGCGGACATGAAAAAGGGGTCAGAGCCTGCTAGCTCTGACCCCTCGTGTTCATTAGAAAAATTGGTGCCGGCACCATGAATCGAACACGGGACCTACTGATTACAAATCAATTCTGCAATCGAGGATTAATGCGGTCTCCAGCTCAGTTCTCTTAGAAATTTATCGAGATTTGACCTTGTAGCCTTGCGGTATGCGGGAATTTTCTTAGAAAGAAATCGACTTGTTCGTAGCCGCAATGACGATCGTAGCGGCAACGAGCGACAGCGTTCCCTAAAACGCTTTGCTCAAGTCTTGATGCTTCAAAATACGTATTATTTCGACGCCCTGCGCCTCGATACGGTAGTAGATCGAATGCACTCCACACACGCTCCGATGATAGCCAGGTCGAATATGGTCAACCGCTGGGTATAACTGCGGTTGCTCTGCCAATACTAAGAATCTCTGCTTGAGTTGGTCACGGTATCGGTTGGACTGCGCAACCCCGAATTGTTCATCGCCGTATTGTGCGATAGCGATCAAGTCATTTTTAGCGCTTTGAGAAAGCCGATACTTACCCATGCTTCGCCCTGTGGCGTTGCCGCGCGTCCTCCCATATCTCTTCGATGCTGCGATCGCTAAAGCCGCTCTCCTCGCCTTCAATCAATGCGGCGCGAATAGCTTCAATCTCGGCGGGGGTTTCCTGCTCCCTAAGTTGCCGTTCACGGATCAACTCGCGAACCACCTCACTTTCGTTACCGTAATGTCCCGTCTTGATCTGCGCCTTGATCCAGCTGTCTTGCTGATCGGTTACCGATATGCTTTTCTTGACCATTGGCATGAGTTGCCCTCCACCGGAACAGGTGCAATTAACCTACTCAGTAGTATACTTTACTACCTTCTTTCTACAAACTCGGTGCTTCGCCCGATTAGCATCAGAGCCACCTTACTGTGCCCTACACTATTCATTGGCACTGAAATTTGAGCCAGATTTCGGGGCTAATCAACATGCTTCGGCCAGGACGATGTCAAGCAACTGCTCTTGTGGTGTTTTGTCCATTTTGCAAGCCGTCCACGTATCGTGGACGGATGTCAATTGTGGACAAGTCTTGTTGACGCAGTCGCAAGAGCGCCGGACACGCAGTCATGCAAAAAAGGGGGCAGAGCCTGTTGGCTCTGACCCCTTAATTTCTTAGAGAATTTGGTGCCGGCACCATGAATCGAACACGGGACCTACTGATTACAAACTGGCGTTTTTTGGCTTCGACATTGTTTGACGTTTCCTGAAGTCCTTCTACAAGTGACTGATCGGTATTGCGTTTTTGTTTGAAGTGGCCCTAGACTGATCGACAACGTTTGCATCGGTCTGTCTACATAGTGTCTACAAGAACACCAAATCAGTGGGTCCGGCTTTCCAAAACGGTGATTGAAAAAGCACTGGTACCTGAGCATGGCCAGGTGTTTATTCGGGACGCAGATCTCAAAGGCTTTGCCCTTCGCATTACTGCCACGGGCGTTCGCTCATTTATCGTCGAGAAACGCATTGAAGATCGCGTTCGACGCATTACTCTTGGTCGCTACGGCGAGTTGACGCCGGTTCAGGCTCGCAAGAAGGCGCAGTCTGTTTTGGGTCAGATAGCTATGGGCATCGACCCGGTCGCTGAACGGCGTAGACATCTTAAGCAAGCAACGACCCTCAAAGCATGTTTCACGGACTTCAAGGGAGCCCGCAAGCACCTCAGTGAAAAGACGCTCTATGATTATGATCGAGTACTCCGAGTGGCGTTGAAAGATTGGCTCGGGAAATCGATCAGTCGTATTACGCCATCGATGGTGCAAAGCCGATTTCGAAAAATATCCGACGAACGCGGCGAGGATTACGCAAATCTAACGATGCGAAGCCTTCGTTCAATCTTGAATTTTGCACTCGCGAGTTACGACGACGGCACAGGTCAGCCTATCTTGCCGAGCAATCCAGTACTGGTTCTGACACGGACGAAAGCGTGGCACAAATCGCAGCGTCGGCAGACAGTTATCAAGATGCACGAACTTGAGCCGTGGTCGAAGGCGATAGCATCTCTCCGAGATCCGAAAAATCCGTTGAGCTTTGGCGATACGATGGCCGATCTTCAGCTCTTATTGATATTCACCGGTTTGCGCCGTGGAGAAGCCACTCGCTTGCGCTGGTCGGACGTGGATCTAGAAGACCGAACGATTCATCTCCGCAAGACGAAGAACGGCGAATCAATCTCTTTGCCAATGTCCGTATACGTGTGGAATCTGCTATCACGTCGGCACAGCACTATCGTCTCAACTCAGGTATTTCCAGGTCGCGATGGACGTGGACCGCTAATTGAACCAAAGAAGCAAATTGCGCTAGTCATCGAACGATCCGGCATCATGTACACATTGCATGATCTTCGAAGGACCTTCATTACTATCGCTGAAAGTCTAGATGTACCGCCCTACGCCATCAAGAGACTGGTAAATCACAAGATGAACAATGATGTCACTGCAGGATATATCGTTTCCGACATTGAGCGACTCAGGAGGCCAGCGCAACGCATCGCAGATTTCTTAGAAAGTGCTTTCACAGGTCAGGCACGACAGGTTGTTCCGTTTCCTAAACCCGCGATTTGCGACGCCCAGAGCGCAACAGATGTCGCTCGGATTCAACCATGATCAAAGCAACTCGAATCGAAAAATGGAGAAAAGGCGACATTAGCTTTTCGCTGCACCGCGAATTCGAGTTTTTCGATCCTGTTAACACACCAGTGCTGTACGCCCCATTCACCGCATACGTACGCGAGGCGCGGAAAATATTGGCCGGACGGACAAAGGAGGAAATTGAATACGCGTGCATGCTAGCTGAATGGGCAGTTCTAGCTCCTATCGACGAGCTGATAGAAGAAGAATTCGGAGAGGCACCGGAACTGCTTTCAGAAATGACCGGTCATGACGATGAGACATTTCCTCGGCAGTTGCAGCGACGACAATCAGTGCTAAGTCTTGTCGGGATTCCTGACCTCAGGAAAGCGCGATGGCAAGAATTGTACGCCGCGGTCACCCTTGCGTACGTGGGGAAAGTAGTCAAGTTTGGCGATTCCTGCAGTATGGAAGCGGCTGAGGCCATTCAAATTGCCCTCGCAGCAGCTCAACGCTCTAGGTCTGCAGCAACCAAGTACTCTACATGGAAACAAAAGGTACTGGCATATGCAGCAGAGAGAGACGGCATGAGTGCCAGCAGAATCGCGGCAGGGTTTCGCGCGCGTTTTGGAAAAGAAATGGAGCATGACCTGGGAAAGCGCCTCGCGCCTCGCACTATTGCTGATTGGATTCGTGAATCACGTAAATCGATCGAATAGGTAGGTTAAATCAAATAATGTCCACCGATTGAAATATTTTGCACTAGTTTTCCGCGTTTTCCGGAGCTATGTCATCGCCTGGAAGAGACACACCGTATGCGCTCTGAATTCGATTGGCGTTGAATTCGTTTTGTTGGGCGAGCACACGGAGCGCGTCCTCAAGCTTTTGGACCATCTGCGGATAAGGCTCCTTTTGGTCATTACGAAAATCCAGAATAGCGCGAATCTTTTGGATGAGACTCGTCGGTGTATCGAGCATCCAATCAACATATGACTCTACAGATTGGGCAGCCAAATATTCTATCTGACTATGATTCCATCCATCACGACCAGTAAGATCATTCGCAACCTGATCGATCGTAAACCTAGCAGTTTGAAACTCGGTTTCACGCCGACTTACTTCGTCCGAAAGAATTGCATTTGAAAAATTGCGATTTCGACCATGAGCTTCCGCAACCATTTGCAGATGATCGCCGCGAACTTGAATGTATGCTTGTGCTAGCTCGTCGCTGTCCTGATCAAGCATCGATAATGTTTCAAGCCCGTTGTCGTAATCAAATGCGGAAAGGTGCTCGACGCCTTGAGCAAGAACTTCCACAAGTCGAGCAGTGTATTGATCTTGGTCAAGACTGAAATCACCGCCATAGGCGCGAAGCACGGTGCGTAGTCGATCTTGGCATTCGGCAGCACCAACGTTTGCTTCCACCTCCTGAATGGCGGATTTCAACCCTTCTAGGTCCAACCAACCGGTTCTAATATAACCAACTAAGTATTGATCGAACTGCAACGGCTGAAAGTCTGTCTTCTCGATAATCTTCGCCCATTTTTCTTCCTCAGGGCTCAGGCGATCACGCGCACCGCCGTGACTGAGAACAGCTACCCACAGAGAATTGTACTGATCGGAACTGACGACCTGATCGGATAAATCTTGACTGGGGTCCAGAAGCGCCCACGAAAGGAGCGCGCTGTGCTCAATGAGCGCCGTCCGAAGCGTATCTGAAGCATCAGCGGTATTGCTCAATACCGATTCAATTAGACCAAGAGCGCGCCGATGGATGCGAATATTCCGGCAATCCACACGCTTGAATATCGTAATTATGGCCGCCCTATGCTCATCAATCATCTCGAGATCGCCAAAAACAACAGAAACGTTCGTATCTACATTAGGAGCGAGAATAAGATCGACATCGACGATTTTCTCCCAATAACGTTGAAAGTCGTCATCATGTCTTGGAAGTTGATCACGATTGAGTAAAAGTACAACTTTACAATCTCTCTCCCGGAGTTCATCGATGATGCCCATTAGTGCGCGCGAGTCGACATGTTTCCCAAGGCGTTCGATATCATCCAGACAAACGACGCAATCACGTACGAACCAATAGGCAGCCTGACTAGCTAAGCTCGTCAACTCGCCACGTCGGAAGCGATCG
The DNA here is from genome assembly GCA_035593235.1 of Phascolosoma agassizii. Classification (NCBI taxonomy): domain Eukaryota; kingdom Metazoa; phylum Annelida; class Sipuncula; order Phascolosomatiformes; family Phascolosomatidae; genus Phascolosoma; species Phascolosoma agassizii. The sequence goes on from JAVJHY011844884.1 coordinate 22,917, forward strand.
ATCAGCTCAAGTACTCCGCGAGCCTTACTTGGCAACTCTCGTGGCATTAATAATTTTTCTGCTTGTTCGCGATAACGCTGCATTATGGAGTCTCGATCCTGAGATAGAACCATGCCGGCGGCAATACGAGTACGTATTTCTTCAATCGAGTCAGCGCCGAACACCGATGCATAGCTTATGCCATTGAATTCATCGCTTACGTCAATTGAAGTCGCATAGTCTCGCCAAAAGTAAGTCTTACCAACGCCCCACTCACCTGATAACGCAGCAACCTGTAGAACATCATCTTCGAGAAAGGAGTTTAAAGCTGTGGCCAGTTGATCGCGATTCATGATCTTGCTACGCGCGTCCTGTCAGTTGGCAAAAGCACTCTCTTCTACACGGTAAACGGAGGATGGCAACATAGCCAATTTGGTCCGAAGTCTCTTCGGCGGCGACTACTAAATCTTCGAACATGCTTGCCTCCTAAGTGTCGTTTGTATCACACGGAGCTAATTTGGATCGACGGTACGCCCCCAATCGCCACAACGAAAATGAAATTACGTAATAGGTCAATGCTTGCATTGGACCGGCTATGGGGTGATCAACATACCAGCCGGAGAAGAACCCACCGATCGGCAACACAAAGAATAGTACCGCAAATGCCCTAAGTGCTACGGGGCCGAATAGGCCGCCAGAGCGTCCCGGTTTTCCGCTAATAAGACGAAATGAAACCATAGCGAGCAGTCCGCAAACCAGCAACAATATTGTACCGCCAACCGGCCGAATGACTTCGTACCCCGCTGGATTGTCGTACAGCAATGACGCGCTACCGACAATACTGATGAGCAATAGCGGAACCATAAGGATACCCACTGGAAGTGTGATCCAACGTGACACTGGCTTGGGTTCCACGTCATCAAACTTCTCCTCAATAATTACGTCAAGCTCACGCTCAAACGCATCGACGACTTCCTGAGAAGCAAACTTTGCGCTACGTTCGGAATCTAAGACCATCTTGATATCCCGATTCAGATTCGTAAATACCGGTTCGACATCAGCTTTGTTGAACAGTCGACTAAGCAATGGTTGGTGGACGCCCGGCATCAGGTGCCAGAGTATCTCGGCGTTCGGTTTCACGCCGTCAAGCCGATCTAATAGGTTCCGATTGAGTGCGCTAAAACAAGTGACGAAGACCGAGTTTGAATCCGATTGGATAACAACGGTCCATCCCCACTCATCGGCGACAATGTCCTTGATTTCATATCCTTTGTCTTTAAGTCGTTCAGCAAGCCAAATCGCTAACTTCCGGCCAAACATATAGGGGCCCGTCTCCTCAACTTCACCCAGGTCGATGTCGAAAAGCGTCGAATGAAAGAAAAACTCAGACTCAGGATCCATTGTTTCTCTCGAACCTACTGTGCTAGTCCGGCCAATGCCAGGCTGGTCGATCTAGCAATCCCTGATCAACCACCTGCGTCTGACCAAGTGTTTTCTCAAGCTGGATCGAATTGCAGTTCGAATGCTGCTCCATTGCGCTAATTAGCCGGGATGCATGCGACACGACCCAGACCTGGCTGTATTTTGATGCTCGAGTGATCAGGCGGCCCAAAGCAGGTAATAGGTCGGGATGAAGACTGGTTTCGGGCTCGTTGAGGACCATCAACGGCGGAGGCCTTGGTGTCATAAGTGCCGCAATCCAAAGCAGGTAACGTAGAGTACCGTCTGAAAGTTCTGTGCCTGACAATTCGCGCAGCAGACCCTCTTGTTTAAATCGAATGGCGAACCTATTGTCGTTCTGAACATCTATGTCCACGCTTGCGCCGGGAAACGCGTCGTCGATCGCTTCGTTTAAGGCATCCCTATCGCCGACCTCGCGAATCGTCTGGAGTGCTGCTGCCAAATCATGGCCTTCATTATCCAAAACAGGTGTGCGAGTGCCTAGCTGAGCCAGCCTACTGGGCGCATCACTATCCGTTCTAAAGTGATCGTAGAATCGCCAGGATCTTATAGACTCCCGGAGATGGACGATCTCCGGTGTCTTCTCAGGATCACCAATGTGAGCGTACATGCTGTCATATACCGGCATGTGCTGCGCAACCACTTCCCAACTTCGACCTGACCGTACCTTTATAACTGCGCCTTTCCGATCCACCAAAGAGCTAGCAGGTCGGTATGACTCACCCGCCCAAATACACTCTCGCTTGATTTCGGGATCCAGGGAAAATGCAGTGGGTTCTGGATTACCAGCTTCCGGTGGAGGCGGTAAGCCTAGCGAAATCGCGTAGCTAAAGTCTTCCCCGGTAAAGCCGAGTCTCAATCTCGCTGGCCCCTTTTTATGCGTCCCTTGAATCGGTACTGCGCCACTCTTCATTCTCTTGGAAACGTGTGCTGGACCAGCCCAGAATGTCGAATCAAGCCCACCTTCTCGGGCCAGAGATTTGATCACGCCGCCTGTAGCAGTATCTGCCAGCAAACGCAGTGCGCGATAGACATTCGATTTTCCACTGCCGTTAGGTCCGGTAATGACATTGAGAGAGTCCAGCGGAATCGTCAGATCCAATAATGATCTGTAGTTGCCTATCGCAAGAGTTTTCAGCATTCAGTCTTGGTCCGCTTGGGCGCCTAATACCACGCGGTTGAGCATGTTATTTGAAAACAGCATTTCCTCCAGCGCTTGCTCGACGTCCGATTCTGCAATATCTCCCTTCGCCCCACGTTCTATCGAATATTGTGCGAGTCGACGCATCAATTCCTTAACAAACGACGCACTCACGCCTTTCGTTCGGCTTACGATGCTGTCAACTAGTGCGCCAGAGATTGTCAGCTTACCGCCGTAGAGTGTCATTAGGCGCTTGCGACAATCGCCATCCGGCTTCGGAAACTCAATGGCTTGATCCACTCGTCCGGGACGCGCGACCAGAGCCTCTTCTAGGACTTCCGGCTTATTGCTGGACAGTACGAATAGAATATCGGCCTCCTCTTTCAGCCCATCCATCTCGTTCAAAAGGTGATTTAGAAGAATCTCCTGCCCTTCACTACCCATGTGATCGCGAGATTTCGCTAGTAGGTCTGCATCCTCGATAACGAAAATTACTGGCTGCATCAGTCGTGCAAGCGCGAAGTATTCTGGCAGTAGTGCAATTTGCTCTGCTGTAATCAGAAAAGTAGTGTGCCCTACGAGTTGCGTCGCCAGGTATCGAATTGTATGTGTCTTGCCCGTTCCTGGTGGGCCGTAGAACATCACGCCACGCTTGGTTTGCAATCCGAGATCTCGAAGCGCGCCTCTCTGCTCACAAAAACGAATTATGGTTCGATCCAGATCATCCAACGTCTTCTCGGGCAGAATCACTTGGTCACGCTGTACCGACTCCATCTGATGCACAGTGATTCCCGTGGATGCGCCGCCATAGTGCGGTGACTGTTCCAACGACAAAACCTTGCCACGATAGGATCGCGCTTTTCGAAGCTGCCGTTCAATCGCATCGAAAATCTCCCTGGAGATCGACGCGATTTCTTCACCTTGAGGGCCTGCTATCTCCAGAATGATTTTGTAACCGCCCTGATAATCCTGTTCACGAGTCAGCACGGCAGCATACCTTGAGCCATTCTTCTCAAGTATCCACAAACCGTTCACTTGGCATCGCTTAGGTTCGACCTCCCCGATGTCGATTTCTTCGTACGACAGCGGTGCAATCCCCTTAGCGTTTCGACCACTTGCCCACAAAGCGGTTAGTTCAAGTTGTTCGTGGCTATAGTCTTGCTTGATACCGACAGAGCGAATTGCATTCGCGTCAAACAACTCTTCAACTGCGATCTGGAGATCAGCACGAACTCGACCTGGGTAGTTACGGCTCGTTTTGACGATCGATTCTGGCGAAACATCTCCAAAATGCCAGTCCAATAGTTCGTGCGTATGACGAAATTTCGCGGTAGCCAGCAACTCGTGCAGAGACGATGCCGACCTTAGTACGCACTCATCGCAAATATTTGCATGTGCGCCCGCGAACAACTTATTGACTGCGTTACTGGACTTGCCGCAAAAGGAACATTCTCTATCACCGCCGGTTTTTGTCTCGGCAAAGTCGACCTTTTCAACACGCAGCGGATGACCAGCAGCTTCGACACGCGTCCGTAGTTCCTGTAACAACGCATCAGCAATCGGCTCTGGAAATGGGCCAATAGGCCACTTTCCGGCTTTACCTATTCTCCAAGCCGTACTCTCAGCATCCGGTCTGGAGACAGCGAAAACGGTGACAATCAAGTCGCTGACATAGGCGGCTGGTGTATCCGGATCGTCATAGAAGACGATCTCGAACTTCGCATCCTTGCCCTCGTTTTGCTTCATCATCGTTCCCTCTAAGGCTTCAGTCTCGCCGCGAATCAAAACGTACCACATTTGTATTCCACCATATGTGGTACTCGCCACAATTTCTGCTGGCACCACCAAGATCTGGAGCTTCAGCAATCCTCGAAAAATATTGTGTGCTGTCTACGCGCAGCGGGCATTCCATACCAATGGCTACGCTCGTATAACTCTGTCAACGCAGAGATCAGGTGTACCAAGAATGGAAGACAGACTAGTCAATTCGCAACAAGCCGCGGACATGCTATGCGTCAGCAAAGCCTGGCTAGAACGTGATCGATGGGCTGGGCCAACAATTCCTTTTGTAAAAGTGGGCCGATCAGTCCGTTATTGGATTGGCGATATCCGCGACTATCTCGACGATCGCAGATACGAACGCGTCGACGTCGAGGATTTGACGTGACCAGACGGTGTAACTCAATTGATGTCGGGCTGTCTCCAGCCAAACAACTCCACAAAGGATGGATTGGATTCGTCAGCCAATATGAGTGGCATTGGTTTTGCACAATGACGTTCCGCGACTCAATTCACCCCGAGGCCGCTGACAAGCGATTCCGACTATTCATCTCAAAACTGAATCGAATGCTGTTCGGCCCACGTTGGAGCAAAAAACCTCATCTAACCGTTTATTGGTCTCGCGGCATGGAGTACCAAAAGCGCGGCGTTCTGCATTTTCACGCTTTGCTGGGGTGTCGGGGAAAGGACTTAAATCATCATGCGGTTCGGCGGTTCTGGGAGTCCATCTGGAATGAATTGTCGGGCTACGCACGGATTGAAAAAGTGCGATCAGAAAAGGACGCCGCTCGCTACGTAACCAAATACGTGACAAAGGGCGGCCAGATTGACCTAAGCCCGAATATCAGCGTTGGTGGAATACCTACAACGTTAAGCAGGACGGGCACTGACCTTGAAGCGTTCAACGCGCATTCGGCGTAAGCCCAGGCCAGTTATTGACCCGCACCTGTCCCCGTGACTTGACGGGACAGGTGTATCTAAAGAAAACGTAAATGGAGCAAGTGAAATGTTAGTTATCGAAATCGTATCGGAAGTAAAAGTAAGAAGGATCCAAACAGCAGACAAGTCATTTGATATCGAATATCAGGAAGCCGATCTGTGGGTAGAAAAAGGAAGGCCGCGTCCAATGGAAATACAAAAGCCCCGAACAGGAAAATACCAAAAAGGCCTCTACACCCTATCTGGAGCCAGCTTTAACACTGACAAATATGACCGGCTCGAGCTGCAATTCCCGACGTTGGTCCCACTCGTCGACGCATTGAAAGCCGGCAAGTCGGCGCTCACACCAGCGGGTAAACAGTAAATGACTGGCTTAACGGCTGTGTCCGGTGTGTGTGCTGATTGTGTTGGCGCTGTGTGTGCCCGCTGTGTTTTCCGACCATAGGACCAACTCGTGAAGGATCCGGCACTCGAAATATTCCGGGCATTTAGAAATCCGGAGCGTAATTGGCGGCAAACGGTATACGTCTACCGGCAGCTCAGATCAGGAAGGATGCAAAAGCCGTATTTATTCAAGAGCACAGGGTATTTCGACAGTGATAGCGAGCTGTTCTCACACCTCCGCGACGAGTATCACGGTGGCGAATTCAAGATCTTGATCAGAGACGGTTCGACCATGGTTTTTTCTGGCGAGATAGCGATTGAACGCCCGCTATACGCCTAATTTCGGCCACTTGATCCTGGGGAGGCCGGACATGCTAGGAACAGGCGGCGGTTCCGGATTGGTTTACCGATCCGGAACCCAGTCGCCCAAAGCATGGCCGGTAGGGCCCACAGGTCAAGTGGCAATTGGATTGATTCGATCGGGAGGAATTGATGAACGATAAAATAAGTACTGGTGACAAATACCTGGATTGTGATGGCGAAGAACTTCACGTACTGCGAATCGGAGATGAAACAGTCGTTCTACGGTCAGCGGAGGATGAGCTACTCGTGGCGGATATGGACGATTTTCTGCAGGATATCGCCTCCGGCGAGCTGGTCCAGTTCAAATAGACTCGGAGTCCTGTCAATAACTGTACGATGAACTGTGCCCCTCGTTGTTTGACGGGCAGAGTACGTCTGAAATAAGTGCAATCAACAAAAGACTATATTGAACGCCGACTCTCAAAGTGTATGGACTAGTTCACCAGCGAAAAATCACCAAGCAAAGCACAGGTTTGGAATTCGACTCTTTTGGGCCAACCCCGCATATACTGGTTCTCGTTGGCGAATTCGAGCCACAACGTAGAAAGCGGGAGGTTTAATCACTTGATACTTAGAAGGCCGGGCTACTATCTTGCTAGACCTGACGGGACGATGGACGTTGCCATTCAAGACGTTGTACTAGACGCAGACGCCCTGACGGAAATGGAATCGGTTACGAAAGTATTGTTCGATATTGAGCCAATCGTGAATGCGTACGAAATTTGTGCCTATAACCACCAAGAACTTCACGAAAAACTGTCGGAGAACTACGCCAGTTTGGGCAACTTGATGAACCGTCGTATTGGTCCGCACGCTGAACTATTCGACTGCCTCACTACGTCCGCGCAAAAGCTAACTAACTTCTTGTCTTCAGTCAGCGCCTTCTTAGACCACAGCGAGACACTCATTCATCGTGCATACGGCGAAAAATCACTCGAAGCAACAGCATGGCATCACAAACGAAAAACGCTCCATTCTGAACGATTCTCATATCGTTTTCTCTATGAGCTTCGCAATTTTTCGCAGCATATAAGCATCCCACTTACAAGCATGAACATCGCCGGTAAGCGGGAAACACCCGCTGAACCAATGTCGTTCGAAATCAGCCTATTGGTCATTCGGGATAAGCTCTTGAAAGAAAAATTCAATTGGAAATCAGTGCGACGTGAAATTGAGGGTCAGCCCGACACCTTTGACCTCTTGCCGTTGATTGACGAGCATTTTGAGTCGATTCAGCAGCTTTGCTTTGAAGCAATCACATTTCAAAGCTCGAGACTGCAGGAATGCGTGCACTATCTGCAAACCTGGCTACGATTACTAAAGCTCCCTGCCAACGCAGTACCAACGATTTTCGTTGGAGAGTCCGACTCGCCGGGCACGCCGCCGGGCACTTTTGAATACATTCCAGTAGAACAGCTGACACGGATACATCAAGTCTATCAAGACTTGGGAAAACAGCTGAAAACGTAGAGCGGGAATTCAACTGGATCACCAGACCTTAACGTCGAATTGACCGGTTTTCGGATTTAATTTTCTCTGCAAGTTTTTCGGATAGTCGCGACCAACGGTCCTGAAAATTATGCAGAGTTCATTGAGCGAAAGCCAATACACTTTCTTGCTCTTATTCAAATCCGAAGTTACGAAAAAACCGGAAACTCGACCATTCTTTTCCACGCTAGGGACAAATATGTAGCTATGCACAAAAATGTTACATATGAACTTCAATGTGCGCATTTCCGAGTGCTCTACATTCAAATCATATAGCCGATCAATCTTGTGCCAATTAAGATAGTTAACTGGCGCACGATTCGGGTACCATTTCAATTCATATTTCAGGCGCTTAGTCTGGTCGGAAATTTTGTACGTATCCATCAACTTTCTAACCGCATAAAAGCTAATGAACACTTCCCTCTCAATTCTGGCAAATGTTTGATGGCGAGCCCCCGGGCCCAAACGCAATCGCTTGAGCCATGTAGCCGCTTTTAGCAGGGGCTCCTTCCAGTCACTCGACTCCCAAATCATCGGAGTCAGGCCATGAGGATACGCAAGCGGGATAGCTTGAGTGGATAAATTGATCTTTCACTATTTGGTTTCATTCTCGATTAGCTCCATTGCCGCAACGTTGTCCAGAATAATTGTATCGACAAAGTAGTCGATGTCCCAAAACTCATAGATAATCCTACCAAATAGCGCTTTCGAGACTTTGACGATTGCGGAATTCGGGAACGATACCTCAAGCATCCAGTCATCGTCGCTTTCAGTGCCCAAACGTCTAACTGTCGCACCACTTGCTTCAATCCTTTCCTTAATATGCCCATAGTCAACTGCTACACCAAGGATCATGCCTGCAGCAAGAAATTCAGCTAACGCGCTTGGCTCTTGGATGACGAGCGTAATTGGGTAGTATGGATAGTCATCTGCGCAATACATGTCGGATGTCACGATGAAGCCCAGTGGATCGGACATTTCGGTAAAGGCGTCAAGAAATACTTGTTCATCCGTGTAGCACATAGCGACGTAGGCAAGCGCGCCATTTACGCGTTGCAGAGCAGAGCCGTTTTCGAACGCAGCGATCGCTACGTCTGACATTATGTGGGCGTGTTCAACAATTTCGCTGCCTAGCGCAATTCGTTGCCACTGTTGTCCCCTTACTTCAGTCTTGTCCGTATCCAAATAGTCGACAAGGCCTGCTAATCGCTTTTTCTGTCTTTGGCCTCTCCCGCCTAGCTTCCTTCGGCCACTGTCTTTCAATTCCATAATCATCGGCAACCTGTCTGACGAGAAGCAAAACACATCACCATGTCTCAGGCAGTTAGTCAGGTCAGCGAGTAGAATTCTTGCCCCTATGCGAGATACTTCTGTTAAAACTCGCTTTTCTAACCGAAATCCTTTTTTACCACTGATGAACCCAGAGGAGTTCCCCCTCGATATCGGCTTTATGTCCCAACGATCTATATATGTAAAAGCGATGGCATCCGCGAAGTAGCGTATTGTTCTATTTGCTCGTTGGTATGAAAGGATTTTTCCACGTGTTTCATCGGTTTGCGGCGTCACGGACTTCCAGCGTCGAATTTGCCTTTCGATTCGCTTTATTCGAGGAATTAATTCGCTCTGGATTTCGAAGCAAGCACTTGGAGCGTCGTCGGACCACGCGTCCAGGCGATTAAGCAATTTTGCTAGTTTTACAAATGCGGGACGGTAATGGCGGAGCATATGCACGAAGCTACATTGCTGGTTACTTGCCGTAAATGTTCCAACACCGCCAGCCTACACGACCTAGCGAAATAGGCGAATTTGTACATCCACGGAGTTCAGTTTGATCGCTTTTTTGTAACGCCGATATCTCAGCGAAGAGTTGACAACATTATGGGCGCAGCAAGACATTATTACGATGCAGGGATTGAATCGGAGCTCCTAGAATCCCCGAATCACGCCACGTATGGTGCTAATTGTGATGGGCCCAACCGCAATCACCGAGAAAAACTACTGAATTTGGTATAAATTGCCCACTCATCACAAATTTTTCGGGGTCATATGGCGTCAAACCGGAAAGGCTTCAGCGACAATCAAAACCTTGTGCTTTTTAATGAGGTCAACGGGGTGTGCCCACTCTGTACGACGTCATTGATGTACGATAAATCGGGTCGAAAGTACAAGAAGTACGAGCTCGCACATATTTATCCACTAAATCCAACGGCAGAAGAGGTCGATCTGCTTGTTTCTGAAGAAAGACTTGCAGACGATGTGAATGACATCCGAAATATCATCGCCCTCTGCGAGCCATGTCATACTCAATTTGATAAACCTAGAACTGTTAGCGAGTATAGAAACTTAGTTGCCCTCAAAAAGAAGGCAATTAGCCAGAATACCGAGTCCGCGCTTTGGTTTAACTACAAGATTGAGAGTGAGATTTCTGCGGTCATCGATTCTATTAAATTCGCGAACGAACTCGACGATCCCGCGAATCTTGAACTTGTAGCGAAACCACTCTCTAAGAAGTTCAACGATTCCATATCAAAGATAACTCAGCGGAGAATTCGCAGTAACGTTGATCTGTATTTCTCATATATTGGGGATCGTTTTCGAGCCCTAGAACGTCAAAGCCCCGGCGCGGCCGACCTTATCGGGCTGCAAGTCAGAACCTACTACACAAAGCAGCTCTCGCTTGGCAAGGGCCAGCAGGAAATATACAAGAACATAGTGTCCTGGCTGCAAGTTCATGCTGACGAAGACCACGATGATGCGGTTGATATTGTCGCGTCTTTCTTCGTCCAAAATTGTGAGATTTTTTGATGATAGTTCCAAACAAGTTTGTTCGATTTGACGAGTCCATTCTTAGACGTCTCGAAAGCGTGATTCGTGAGCTGGATGACGAGATATCGGTAGAGGAACTCTATAGGCGAACTAGAAGGAATGTCGGTGGCATAAACAATTTTGTCCTTGCTCTGGATGTATTGTTCGCTCTCGGATGGATTGACCTAGATTCGACGCGCGGGGTACTGATCAATGTTGGTTAGAATTGAGTGCGACAGATTTAGGGAAAAGGCTGTCGACTTCAGCGAAGGCCTGAACGTCGTGGTTGGTGACGATAATGCGACCAATTCGATCGGAAAATCGACGATGTTGATGATAATAGATTTTGCCTTCGGAGGATCGACTCTTCTCGAGCACAACAAGGATGTTGTTACCGAACTCGGAGATCACTATTACCGATTCGTTTTCCGCCATGGCGCGGAGGAACTACATTTCCGTCGAGGCACGATAAATTCTGAAACCGTAGAAATATGCGACGAATCCTTTAAGCCTATGAACCCAATCAAGGTTGATGAATATACAAGGAAGCTTAAGGGGTTGTTTGGTCCTAGCGCCCCTCAAATCTCCTTCAGGGCAGCAGTAGGTCTGTTTTCAAGGGTGTGGGGGAAAACAAATTTGGAGGTTTCTGAACCCCTGCACCTTACACCGAAAATGAAAACGGCGACGGCTGTGGAAAACCTCATTAAGCTGTACGATCGATATTCGAAGATTGAAAACTATGTATCGGAACTCGAACAAGTAAAGAAAGAAAAAAAGGCACTTCGCGACGCATTCAAGCATGATCTCGTTCCAGGGATTACGAAACCACGATACTCAGAAAATTTGAATGTCATTGACGATAGCAACATCGAGCTAGAAAACATTAAATCTGAACTATCAAAGTTTGCGTATAACCTTTCGGAAGTCGCGAACCGAGAGATCATGGAGTTAAAGGAAGAAAAAGATGATCTTCTTGCGGCTCGACTAATTATCTCTGAGAAGATTAGCCGCATTTCCCGCAACCTAAAGAACAAGTCTTACATTAAGTCGAGAACAATGGAGCCATTGAAACACTTTTTTCCAAATATCGACGAAGAGCGGCTCGCCGGGGTTGAGGATTTTCACAGTGGAATCAGCAAAATTCTAAAAAGTGAACTCCGCGAGAGTAAACGCGAGCTTTCGTCGGAATTGGTTACAATTGACCTCGCACTAGGTGGTATTGACTCAAAAATATTGAAAGCGTTTGCAGCTATGGATAACCCAGACTCGATAGTAGATAGGGTCTACAAAGTTTCCCAACGCCTAAAAAAGGCCGAGTCAGAAAACGACTTTTATGACCAAAAAGAGAACGTAAATGCAAAGTCAAAACTGCTGGCCAAAGACCTTACCAATCGTCTAGAAACGGAACTTGGTGCGATACAGGGGACCATAAATACGAAAATTCAGGAGATTGTCACCGCCGTTTATGGTGAAAATAGAAAGAGCCCTGTGCTAACTTTGTCAGAAAACAGCTACCAGTTTGAAGTGTTCGAAGACACTGGAACTGGCAAGGCCTATTCAAACCTCTTAATTCTCGACCTCTCCATTTTCAGTACCACTTCACTACCGTTCCTCGTACACGATACGCCGCTCTTCAAGAATATCGAGAACGATACGGTTGGTAATCTCTTGATCCAATATACGCAGTCAAAGAAACAGTCTTTTGTCGCACTGGACGAAATCGAAAAATATGGCCAGAAGGCTACAGTGCTGATTCGACAGAACTGCGCGATCAAACTTTCCAATGAAAGCGTTTTGTTCGACAAAGACTGGCGAAAAGCTGATAGGTAGAGGAGTATCATCCGCCGTTATGTACGTCCGACTTGTCGGCTACTCCCTTTAACGCCCTCAACAATTCCGTCCCACCCTCGGTCTGCGACCGGCTGTATCTCTCGGAGAATCCACTCCAGTTCCAGATAGAAAGTGCCCAACACGGCACGAAACACCACGCCAGCATCCTCTTCTGACCTGTTCATCTGCTTAGCAACCGATCCCAACATGCGCTGAAAGAATGGCGTATCTGCAAACGGCTCAGAGAGTGCATTTACTCTGTCTCGGGCCCTACTTACAGTGAAATCTGAGTGGTCTATTTCGTGCGCAAAGGAGTTTCTGAGTCGCCGAAAGACGTGCAGTAACTTCG